>NQII01006164.1:80512-131725 GCA_002778355.1 Clitarchus hookeri
AGGCCCCCGTGGGAGACGCCGGGATCACCCGCGCCCGCGTGCTGTCGGCGACGCCCGCCCCCGAGGGCGCCGCCCCCGCCGGCGAGCGCGTGCAGACGCGCCGCGTCGTCGTCAGCCGCCCCATCGAGACGGTGCAGGAGTTCGACGTGGTGGAGCCCGTGACGAAGCTCGAGCGCGTCGCCGTTCACCACCCGACGCTCTTCAAGACGCTGAGGCACGACGTGGCACGCGTCCCGACGTCTGTCCCCGTGCTGGGCAAGGCGTTCGCCCCCGCCATCGGCTACTACCACTGAGTCCTCCCCCAGCTGTCTCCCCCTCCCTCAACCTCCTCCCGAACAACACTTACCCACGGAGATAAACTACCCTCACATAACGAGTCGATAATTACAGTGGTGATATTTGGCTAGACAAGATTCCCTTCAAAGCACCGTAGAGTCGTCCATCTTTCTTGATTGCCTGAAACATGTTCTGGTTAGTGTCATCTGCCTGCTCACGAATCACTAAGGTTTAGTGTCGAAGTTACGTGATCCTGGGTGGCTCGGTCGGATGCAGAAACGGCTGCAGCATCCAATGGAGGTACATAGGATTAAAGTCTACTGTGTGCTCCCAGTTTTTTTTTTTTACGGAAAATCACTGGCCCTACAGTAACAGTAACTGATAGAGGTTTCGCGCGAAAGGTAACAATTCACGGCGCCCGTCTAACTGGCACGCGAACATGCGAAGTCTGTTTGCACACGAAAATAAATAAAACTTCAATCTAGGTGATACAAAAGATCACGTTAATTGTAAAAATTATTTTGAAGCTTTTCGAAATTCCCAAAAACGAAATGTTCAGTTCTGTTATAGCCAACAGTATTAAGAATGAATTCATGCAAAGATAATGTAAAGTCCTGCATTGAAATGTGCCGCAGACTTCCCGCCAATAACATGATAGGGTTCTCGTAGCACAACGAGAACATTCCACGTGAGTTTAGCGGCGATGGTGCACTCGAAGCGCATGGCTGTGTCGCCCTTATTTATACTTATGCGTGGAAAACTGTTCCAGGTAGACGGGCTTATATTTAAAAGCACGTGTATTAACATTGAAAAATTTTTACGGCACTTTTAATATTCTCTTACGAAAAAAAATAGAGATGGCCATTTTCTTTAGTTTTTATCTGCTACTCAGGAAAACCCTTGCCGTTTATTTGGTAACAATGGCGATGAAAGATAAATGCGCATCGGAAGCCACTTCGTCCGTCACAAGAAAATTATTCGTGCGGCCCCATCACTTCTAGATAAATAAATTGCCATTTAAGTAGATAAAAATATTCCTGCTTGAGATGAAACTTCATTGTAAATGTTTTATATTTTCTGCAAGACAACAAGAACTAAAATCGAATATAACTTTGGTATAGTTTTATAAAAGTTTATTTTACACAAAATTTCCGTGTTTATCTAAACTACGAAAAAAATTTTTACCTATCGGAGAATTTGAAATTGATCTAACGGAAATCACGCGGAATTAAGGAACGATGGGTATTTGTTATTTGAGACTCTTCAAGTACTTTCTTCATAGGCACGTAACTTACGTGAAAAACATTGTATCAGGAAACCTAAAAATGTAAATGCATTATCGGAAACATTTCCGCATGCAGAGCATTTCCGGTGTTATTCCACCCTTTATAAAGATTACAGTTACTTACGGTCTTTTTCAGACACTCGCCGAACTTAACGCCATATTGGCGGAAATATTCTGGGAGCTACGACTTCATTCCTTATGTATTTCTTGATCTGCAAGAAATCTCTTGCCTACTAACTTCACACTCCGTAAGCACCAACTATTTTCCTTTATGCTTCTATTTTATCCTTAACTTGTGTCAACACCTTGTGCACATTAAAATCCAACCTCACTATCTCCCTATCAACAAAAATATATCCCCGCCTAGAATTTAAAATTTAAATTCTAGCCAGTCGACTGAGGAAATCAAAATCTTAAATAAAAAAAGAACACACTATTTTTTGTGTGTTGCGTATTGATAAATTTTCGTATTCAACATTATGAAAATGTTTTTTATAAAAATGAATTTTCAAGGGAAACATTTCTAAAACACATCTTTGACTTAATCACTTCATCTATTTTTTCTGTGAAACTACTCACCTCTTGTAAAGTATCAAATGTATATTCATATTTTTACGAAGAACGGGTGTGTTTTAGGGATTTCTCTTTCGTGTTTCATTATAAATGCGATTTTTTGTACTCTTTGTTTACTGTGCAGTGATGTATCATCAGAAACATTTGTAACATCTGCCGATGTCACACACAACGTATTCTTGCCGTCCAATGCTCTTCCTGTACATTTCAGTTGTACATAGTGTGAATGTTAACTGTACAGAAATTCTATAAAATGTCTTTTTATATTTATACTTATAGAATAAAATTTTACTTGCAAAGTTCAGAGAATTATTATTTTTACTCCTTCTGATATTATGTTTAAGAATTTATTTTATACTTATTTTAGTCGTAGTGGGAAATACAGTAATGTGTTTTCTTTACTTCTTCGTGGGAGCTAAACAGATACTCTGCAGTATGGATTACTAGATTATGAATACCAATTGCATTTTTGTTTGCATGCAAACAGAAATATTACACTATTGTCTGAGGCCAAACGCTGTAACCTGGAGAGTGTTCATCAGAAGAATTTAGAGGAAAGTTATGGTTTTCCTTATTTATTTACTATTTAACAATTAAATATTGTGTTAGGTCCCAGGTATACTAATTATATAAAACTAAAATATATTTCTAATTCCAAATATTATCTTTCCTAATAAAATAGTGTCCTTCCAACATAAAAAAAAACTACGAATTTGAGTAACTGGTTGTTACTGTGGGTTTAAATACACGCAAATGTATCTAGGTGTAGAGAATCGTAAGTACTACATTGATTGGTATTTACTTAGTTTTAGATGGGGAAAAGAAATCAAGATGATTTGTAACACGTGTCGTTTTGGTGACAAACATTAAAATATATCTAAAAGTATTAAAAGATATGTTACATTCCAGTATACTTTGATAACATAATTTCCACATGGACAAAGAGAGAACCGATCAAAGAAATGAAGGCGCTGAATAAAAGCTAATCTAAACATCACAAGGACAAATCAGCATCTGATTGGCCAATCGTGGATGTAGATCCATCCATTTTTGATGTCGCTGTTGAAAGTTTGACACCTTTGGTCGTTGAAAAAAATGTAGCATGTTGTGTTTATGATTATTTACGACGTGTGAAAGAAAATAATCGAAAATAATAAAATGTTAGTAGCTAACATGGCATGCGGACATTGCTGAATATCACTAACAAAAATAATTGTGATAAAAATCACAGGATCCATGGCACTGAGTGCAAGAAACTACGCCTACCTATTTAACCATTCAGGGCACAGCACAAAACGTGTTGGGACTAGTGTATCACGCGCACATTGGGGCTTATATGTCAAATAGTGCTATCAATAAATTTATTTTGACTTTTATCGACTACATTTTTCTCAATGAATTGGATAACGTAGACAATTTATCCAGCTAACTCTGGCGTTCATTAAAATTAACCAAAACAAAAAGAGAAAATTGTATAGGTATTTTTGATGAGTTAACTTCTATAAGTTATACAATCACCAGCTAATTACAGATTAGTAAAATAACTTACCATGTTTAGGAGCTAATGTTTTTGAATTATACATAACTTGAATGTAAAATATATTATATGGATGGCTTCGATGTAACGTTATCTCTTCTCAGTACACATCCTAAATGAACAGTAACATTTTACATCTTTGATATGGGAAAGCATCGTTAACATTTGACCATGCACCTAACATGTCTCAAAATAATATGCTGAACTGTAAGAGTACAGCAATCAATAACAATTTGATCATTGTATTTAATAGTTTTAACGCAATAACAGTGGCCTGCACTGCATTAAACTATTCAGTTTCTCCTTGTTTTTAAACATTACTAGATTTAAAATATTGTTCCTTAAATGATCTGTAATAAAAGCATGGGAAAAAGTGATTTACTTGTATTCTCATTTATATGCCTCAAAAGTATAGAGAATATTGCGCAAGTTGTTTTACTCGCAAAAATTTTTCCGTCAAGTTTTCCACGTCATAACCGCATGTAAAAACTTCGTAATATTTCGTGTTAAAGGCAATAAAAACCTTTAAGTATCTTTAAACATTTTCTAAAGCCCACTTCTCCAAGTACGCGCTGTGTTTGAACTGATTTTTTCTTGTATTGTATACAGTTAAACCAGTTTCTCATACGACGCAACCTGAACCACGCAGGAAAAATGTCGCATTTAGCCTTCAGCGACAAGAATACCTGGTAACCAAATTTCTTATAGTCATTATCTGGGATCCATTACATTATTTTCCCCACACTTTTTACTAAATATATATCATTATTATGTGCGTAGAAAAAAATGCATTTGGCTAACCCCTAAGGCAAGGTGAGGATGTAATGAGGCTGGCTTTGAGCATAGCTCGACGCTCCAGCTGCGTATATGAGCGACTTCCTGTCGCAGCTGGACAGTCCCTTCAAGTAAAACTTGAGTGCCTTCCAAGCAGTACTCCACCTGATTTTGCAAAATGCAGAAATCATTATAAAGTACAACACACACTACCACAATAGTCTGAAAAAGAATATTCACGTTGTACATGAAAGAACAATGCATATAATTTGTAACACTGTAAAATAGTTAGCTTTACTCTACTTATTAAAATGTTTATTTTAAAAAAATAGGAACTTAATTTATCTATTCTTGATGCTTAAGAAAGAATATTTTGGACGAGAAAACGTCGTACATTANATAAAGTACAACACACACTACCACAATAGTCTGAAAAAGAATATTCACGTTGTACATGAAAGAACAATGCATATATTTTGTAACACTGTAAAATAGTTAGCTTTACTCTACTTATTAAAATGTTTATTTAAAAAAAATAGGAACTTAATTTATCTATTCTTGATGCTTAAGAAAGAATATTTTGGACGAGAAAACGTCGTACATTAAGCAAGATCACCATCATATTTACTGCAGTTGTTTATGACCGAAGTAAACTTTTGACAGAACGCACTGAATGATGGGATGCGCATAAACTGGTAAGAAAATTAATGACGAAGAAAGACCCACAAGATGTAGCACGCGAGCTGATCAACAACAGGAAGATACAGGCGATACAGCCAAGAGGGAAAGGCGGTGTCTTCCTCTCATCCGGGCGGGGCCGCAGTAACACAGCGGATAGAGCATTCGCCTCCCACCAAGCCGTGCCGGGTTCGATTCTCAGCGGGGTTACTCCTCGAACTTTGCACGTGGACAATGCCTCTAGTCGGCGAGTCTTCTCGGGATCCCCCGTTACCCCCGCTCTTGCACCACGGCGTACTCACCTCGCTTCGCCCTTATCAGCTCTCCTGACCTCGATGTGAAGAATGGTCCGAACATCTCCAGTGCGCTCCACTTCTGGCACCCGCGAGATCTGGATTAGGTTCCCGGCACTGGGCCTTAGTCGAGCTTACATCGACGACGGTGCACCAGCCCACATCGCCCCTGTCTTGTACTCGCGGGCGGCCAATTGTTCTCATCGCCGATGGCTGGAGTATCTATCTGCCTGCCGGCTGTCAACATACATCATCAATAGAATTTTTTTCATACGGAAATTCAACTGAAGTAAGTTATTTTATTAATTTTTTTGCTTATTACATTATTTTCGTTGTGGTATTACATAATACTTGAGAAAAATATGTATGACAATGGAAAAGAATTACTTTACAAAGAAAATATAAATTTAAATTGATATATATATATATTACCAATCTCAGTGTATATAACAAATTTAATACGTTACCGAGAAGCTCAGAATAACGTATATCAAAAAAAAATATTTAGTCCGATATTTGTTGTGCAGTTTGCCCAGTTTGTCAATTTTTTTTTTGAGGTAAAAATTGCAACATTACCTGTGACTTCAAGAAACACTTTTTTAAAACCAAACTTCGTGTTAAAATTACATTTTGAAATTTGAATGAAACGAGGTTCTAAAATAAGATTCTTATGTTTATGGAAAAAAAGTAATGTTAATTGTATAAATATCTGAGTATTTTATTTAATTATCATCGATATATCACTTAATCATAAAATGTCCTTAAAATCAAGAAATAATTTTATGAGCAGCCTTAAGGGGCCCTCCTAACTGGTGCTTCTTTAAAGTTTCAAGGTCATGTGGGTCGTCAAGGCCACTGATATCAAACATGGGTGTCGGAGTCACTGATGTAATATGCTGCTAAAATTTAATAATATTGTTTCGATTTTTACAATATTTTTTTCTTGTTTTTTGAGTTCGAGGTTATTGAGTTCAAGGTCAATTTCACCAGCAACCAGCATGTGTGTCTGAGTCAGTGTTGTAATATGTTCCTACACTTTTATTACTGTCTTTCAATGTTTACAATTGTTTCCTCTATTCGTATTACTGTGAACTGTGTAGATGGTTGTAAGTNTTTTTTGAATTAATTCTTCTATTTTTTGCGGCTTTACGCGATATTGTTTTAAGATTTAAAGGTAGGCGTTGGGGAGGGGTTTAACAGGGGGTATGGTAGGGCAACATTACGTTCCTCGATTTTTAGATACTTGTTAGTTTTTTTGCGTTTTTTGACAATTTTTGTGTTCAAGGTTACTCAAGGTTACGAGCACAGGGTCAAGTTCACGAAGATCCAATATGGTGATTGGGTGCAATCACAATATGGTTCCCCCCTATACGGCTAGCCGCCGGCCGCAACCTTCGCTTGTGACGTCATCGCAGGCGAGTAATCTCCGAAAGTCCGTTGCATGATACCTGTCCCAGAACTCTCTTTATCCTACTACTAATATAACGCTGCTTAATTTGATTATCTCCTTTGATTATATCGGCGGATAGATTTACGTTTATGGCATTAAAAAAAATATCGTGATTTTCTACTCGCGCACACGTCGAGGGTGTTTCTACACGACACGTAATGCAATGACCATGAACAGTTCAAGTAAGAATACATTCTTTCATTTTGATATACTTACACGTTTCACATCGTAAACCGACATTTAGTGGAGTAGAGAGATTTGGCAGCTCTTAACATTGGGGTCTTGAGAGTCGATGAGGGTGAAGCGAGGTGAGTATGGAGCAGCGCCGGAAAGCAAGGGTAGGGGAAACGGGAGATCACCGAGAAAACCCGCCGACCAGCGGCATGGTCCCGCATGATTCCCACATGTGTAAATCCAGGAGAGACCCCGCCGGAAATCGAAGCCGTTTCACCTAGGTGGGAGATGTGTAGTCTGACCACTACACCACCGCGGCCCCATGCGACTTTTAGTAGCTCTTAGTTAACAGCGTGTTCTTGAGAGCCGCTGGAAGGAGAAGTGAGGCGGCGATGGAGCAGCGGCGCAATGCAAGAGCGGGGAAAACGAAAGTACCCAGAATAATAACCCGACGACCGACAACTTTTGCCATGTTTCGCAGTTGTGAAAATCAGGGTGACCCAGCCAGTAATCGAACCCTACGTGGTAGCTCACGATACATCTTCTACACTCCATTGGTAGGATTGTGCTACCTGCCAGTGCCGAGACGTCAGTTCAAAAACAGTTCTCTTGACACCTCTAGCCTTGTGTCAAACGTATTTGTGGTGTATTTATGATCAAACTAAAGTCAGGTTCCTTATCACAGATCATAAAATGTGAGCGTGCAATATTAACCAATAAGTAAAAGGCAGCAAAAATATCGTGTTTGTGTTAAATAATGCCCAATAAAAAGGTCGGTGTATCACTTTCAATATTTTTAATGGACATAATCATGAAGTAACAAGTGGAAAATGCAGTGAACTACAATTAACTTGTGCCGTGTGTTTTTATTGAAAACAAAAAATGATTTCGTATCTTTCCGGGATTTATTTTTCTTAAGACGTCCCAAACAGCTATCGCAGAGTACATAGAAATACAGATAAGAAAAAACTTCTTATACCTCCCAACTGCACATTCTAACAAAATGGTTTCAGTAGCGAGCAAAATGTTGGGACGCCGTTCGCCAATCAACGCCCGGTAATTTACTAGCCAGCCAGTAGCCCAGCCAATAGGGAATATTTCGCAGCTTGAAACAACCAATCACACTGAAGGCAAGTCCCCAGAGCCTCGCGCAGTCAATCAGCTTGAGGGTACGCCCACATCAAAGAAAACACCTCGTTGTCTCGTCTCTGTGTACTTCTCTGTTCTATGGCCGCATTGCGGGCTGTCGGGAAGTTACGACACCCACGGACCTGAGACAGGTTACGAGCAGTCCGCCGTGACGAGTCACACAAACTAAGCATTCTCGTCTTTTCTCTACAACAATTCAGCGTGGTGAGTAACATTTCATCTCTAGGAAGGGGACAATAAAATTAAGTTGTTTGGCTGTACGCAAGCAGTGTTTAGCTAAAGTTCAGAAATGTCAAAAATGACTCAGCTTACAGCGAAAAAAATGTTCAAGTGTTAGTTCGGAACCGAAACTCTTTCCTACGAGAAGTGTTTCACCACGCTGGGGTACTGATAGAGAATGTGCGCCAACAGAAGTTCAAGCACATCACTCATCCCAAGACAACCCGTGACTCTCAGTACCAACACTGGCGTACTGATAGAGAATGTGCGCCAACGGAAGTTCAAGCACATCACTCATCCCAAGACAACCCGTGACTCTCAGTACCAACACTGGCGTACTGATAGAGAATGTGCGCCAACGGAAGTTCAAGCACATCACTCATCCCAAGACANGCCGCGTTACTTTAACCTTGAGCGTAATCATGTGACTATGCAAGAAACGTTTAAATCTAAATATGTTAGCATCACATCATTAATAATTGGCATAATAAGATACAATTCTTTTCGACACCCATTTTTAAGCGATAAATTAACAATTACGTTAAAACTTTGGAACTATTTCCTCTCTTTGTGCTGGCAACCTAACGGCATAACTGTATCCGCGCTCGCCGCTGTTTGTAAAGTTATATGCATGTCGCTAACGGCTAGGGTGTTTTTTCAAAGGTTGATTTTCAAAAGTTTCTTCTAGTCGTGAACTGACTATAGCATAGGAAACGACCTTGACTCGCAGACGTGTACGAATTGGTAACATTTTTTTTTTTTTAGAGCGTTTGGATGAGGCGACTCAGTCAGCCAGTGGGATCGTTCGAGAAACAAAGAAGAATGCATAATTTATTTTTTATAACCTACCATTTTGGTTGTTTATGTATTGTTTAGCGCAATTTAATTGCGTATTTCTTTGGTGTAGTTTAATTATCGATTGTAAACTCTTAGTCGAATGGAAATGAATGCAAACGAACACAGTAATGTTACGAGTCTTTTAAATAACGACAGTGTGAATGGAAGTGAAGTGAGTATAAAGTTTGGCGGAGAATCGGGCAGTAGTTTGCTCACATCAGTGTTTAAAGGGAAACCATCATTTATAAGAACGAAAAATTTAGAGAGTTTTGGGAAGCTGACATGAAAGACAATTAATGGAAAGAGAAATTTACTATAACGAACTTGAAGCGTACGTGCTGCAAACAGCATACTCGATATTTAGTTTTATACATTTCACAATCGATACACTTCGATTAGGACTAATGTACGTATATAAACATGTCTGTTTCTCCTCCGTCCGTTATTTTTTTCTACTTTGGTTTAAAAATTAAAAAGAATGTCAAGACGAATATAATACACAAATTATTTAATTCCCCCAGTATCTTTATTGCTAACATTTAACTTGCTTAAAGCATCATGGAATGCAATCTTCATGACCTTATCTCGCCAAGGCTTGGTCCTAGTTTGACCGGCTGAACGAGAGCGAGTACATAACCATCGTTCGAACATGGGACTCGTGCCAGAGGTTGCCGCTGGTCGGCAGGCTTTCTCGGGGATCTCCCGTTCCCTCGCACCCTTGCGTTCCGGCGCTGCACCATTTCCACCTCGTTTCGCCCTCGTCGTCTCTCAAGACCTCGTTGTTGATAATGCGCGTATGTATCTCCTCTCCACTGCACATGGCCGTCGAGAAGCGCAGTTGTTCTCCTTCACCTGTGCACTTTACCACGCACTTGTCCAACATGTACCCGATTTTTATCGTGAACCGAGCTTAACGCTAGAATCACAATATCACGACAGATGCGAAGCGAAGGGTGAAACCCGAAAACATTCAAATTGAAAGTGTGTAAAGATAGTTTTGCTACTACGTACATGAAGCTCTTGAACATTAGCAATTTATGTTTACATTATGTTTTATTTTTCTGTTTAAAGCCATATTTCATGTCATTTTTTATTTCATTATCTGAAAGAGATTTATATAACGACCACTAAAATAACAATATGTGTAGTCAAATGATTATAGTTTTTAAAAAATTAAGCCCCAAAAGCCGGAAATTTCGGAATATGGGAACCCAAGTTTCTACGCTCCTACTTAACTTTGCCAACTAAATCACATCTCATGTGATCTATATCATGTACACAGCACATTAATTAAGTATCAAGGATATTTAACAATCGGTACTCGGGTACTGGTATCCTGAATATATTTTTAATAGGTATTGATGTTTTTGCGAACACAATTTTATTCGTCCGAAAATGTATTAGTATTTATTAGTTTCTCTTGGACGAATAAAAATATCTTGGCAAAAACACCAATGCCTATTTGAAAAAAATATCCATGCTACCAATACCAGAGTACCCACTGCTAAATAACCTTTACGCCTACTTAATTAACCTGTTTTGCGTATGATATAGATCCCACGACATGCGATGTATTTGGCAAAGTTAATTAGGTGCATAGAAACTTGGGCTCTCGCACTCCAAAATGTTCAACTTTTCCGTGCCGTATGTGAAAAAAGCATAATCACTTCACTACATATGTTTACATTAACGTGGTCTTTATACAAATCTCTTTCAGATAATGAAGTAAAAATAATCATGAAATATGGCCGTAATCAACTATTTCTTTCCATGCCCACTGATACACTACGCGTGAAAATATGGTTGCAAATACACCTTGGCATAAAAAGACGTTGCTTTGCTAATTAATACGGAAGTAACCTCTCAGGAAACAACTTCTGACACTAAAATGATGGCAGGTTCAGTCATATTTATGGCCTGGGGCTCACGCGACGCGAGTAAACTGGAACTACTTTCTGCTGGTAAATATTGTTGAGTGAGCGACGTTTGTAGCGTTGCCGCCACAGAAGTCTCGACGCGGATTGGCTGTAAAATTATTTTATTAGCTTCGCGGCCAACCATCGCGTCGCGCATACCGCGCTATCGCGATCCCAGCGTGGTGCGTGTCGCGTGCCCGCTCGAACTCCCTCTCCGCGCCGCTCTCTCGCGCGCACACACACACATCGCTCTGGTTAAGTGGACCGGCATGGCGGTGACTTGCGCAAGCCGGGCGGGCGGCCGCTGGGTTACACCGTCGCCCTGCCAAAGTTGATTGCCTTCCACGAGTCCGGCCGAGGTTTTTACTACTCGCCAGAGCCTGTCTTCTCGCGCTCGGCAGATTTGTATCGCGTGAAAGACAGGCGAAGCCTCGGAACGAGGCCACGAATTAATGCAGGCTATTTAAATGCGGGCAATCGGCTCGCTTACCCCGCGGCGGGTCAGCAGACCGGCTGAAGGTGCACGACCGACGGTGCGGGTGGAGAATGAGGAGGGGTAGGGGGAGTGACGGGGAAGTTATAAATCAATCATTCAATCTGGCCTCGACGCCCACCGGGTCTCGAATTGCTGCCACGTAACAGGGACCATCGTGCCTGCCGGAGGAGCTTGGCGTAGTGCTCGACCAACCTAACTGTGAAGCCTGGTAGGGGTGGGACTCGAGACTAGTGTAGCTGTTGAGAGGGGGAAAACAACAGCGAGTGCGAGAAATTGAATACCGTTATAGACTGTTCGCGGTAAAGTGAGCAATTTTGACTCTCCAATCACATTTCCCTTTCAGCCGTTCCTTATTCTTTAACCACCTTTTAAAATAAATATTGCCATGTAAGCAATAAAGGCAGTGTGTACATTCCACCGCACCCGGAAGTTAACGTTTAAGGATAAAATAAAATATAGTTATTGATTGTTCCAAAAGAGGGGGTTTTCAAAATTGCTCACTTTACCGTGAATAGCCGACAACAGTGTGCGCGAATGCGTGCACACCTGTTAACATGAATTTGAAGTGTCCTTTTGCCTAGAAGAATCGCTGCTTTTACCATTACTATCATCGCATATTGAGTAAAGAAGCCTTTCCCTTATCACAGAACATAATTACGTTTCTAATAACTTCTCTGCGCGGGCTGTTTATTGGTTGGTTGCTTGCCTTATTTCTGATCACTTTACTAAAAATTACAGCCACTTCCGGTTGAACTCTGCTTTTAAACATGGATCATGTGCTGGTCTAATGGTGTGAGCAGCACAGTAATTCGAAGTTCAAGGACTGGGAGTTAAACCTCATCCAACACTGAAACATCAACACGGCAATGCGAATAAGTCACACTGTGCCAAATTTATTGTCGCTGCGACACTTGATGTTCTTAGCCGAGCGCTTTATCTTATCCTGGTAAGGGATTGAAAAGGGGGAAAGGGGATAACCTTGAGTTGTTCGCATATTTTCCCGATGCACACTTGGCTTGGTTGAGCAGTACACCCCAACTCTTCTTTGGATCACATTACTTGTACTATTACTATAATTCATGAACTCTTATCACAGCTACACAGTGTTATAGAGTAATGTTCACCGCATTGGTCGTGTACTTAGATACAGCTCAGAGTAACATACTAACACGTTCCTAATATTTCCCTTGCCCAACAATACAGCGCTTCCAGCATTCCTGTCACTTCTGGAATGTGTCCTGGAAGTCTTCATCTGTAAGTATGTCAAGCAACTTCTGAGATTCCTGCTGGATCTCCGCAATGGTTGATCATTACCTGTGACGAAACTTGGGCGAACAGGTGCGATCCTGAGACAAAGTAAGTCTTCACAGCGGAAGAGCTCGTCATCTCCACGACCAAACAAGGTGAGACGGGGCCGTGGCTCGACCAAGTGCATGCTCATTTACTTTTTCGAAATTCGAGGCATTGTGAATAGAGAATTCGTCCCTAAAGNCTGCTGGATCTCCGCAATGGTTGATCATTACCTGTGACGAAACTTGGGCGAACAGGTGCGATCCTGAGACAAAGTAAGTCTTCACAGCGGAAGAGCTCGTCATCTCCACGACCAAACAAGGTGAGACGGGACCGTGGCTCGACCAAGTGCATGCTCATTTACTTTTTCGAAATTCGAGGCATTGTGAATAGAGAATTCGTCCCTAAAGGATAGTCCGCCAATAGTGTGTTAAAGTGCTAATTTTTAAAGCATCGGAGGGTGGACACTAAGGTAAAGAATCCGGATTTGTGGCGTGCAAGAAACTGGGTGCGCCACGAAGACAATGCAACCTGTCACGGTGATCTCCGCACACACATGTGAGTTTCTCGCCAGAAATAACATGCTTGTGCTTTTGCTCCCATGCTACTCGCCATATCTGGCTCATACGGACCTCGTTTTCTTCGCAAAGAAGACGATCCAGCTCAAGGGTCACAATTTTTATACCACTGAGGAGATCCAGCACGATTAGCAGAGGGTGTTTGACACGCTTCGAGAAGAAAACTTCCAGAACACATTCCAGAAGTGACAGTAATGCTAAGAGTGCCGTTTTTCTGTTCAAGAAACCATATTGAAAATGATAGTGTGTAAACTGAAAGTATACTTTCTTGTAACAGAGTTTGTCTCGAAACTTTTTTATATCACCTCGTATACAGTGCAATCCAACTACACCGCTCCTGTCATCGCCATAACCAGTGTGCCATCAGCATCCACATTACATATATGGACTTCCCAGTCCTTCTGCTTCAGTAATTTTTTTCGCATCGCTCTTAGCCTCTTGGCCTTTCCACACTTCGACCCAATCAGTGGGGGAGAGGAATCATGCCCTCTCATTGCAGGTGTCTCAGCTTAGCATCTGAGTTAACAAGATCCACAGCCCCAGCCTAATTCGCAAGTACAGCAAGAGCGCACCTTCCACAAGTACTGAGACCCTCATACTCAGCAATAAGCATGGGTCTGGCCGGGGTTATATCCATACCCCTAGTAGTGTATCTCCAGGACATAACTGGAGCTGGTGGCTGCTCACCATCCAGTCTTTCTTTAAGAGGGGGAATCACTCCAGATCTCATCCAGCCGTCAGCATCCACTGCAGAAAGGCAGGACAACGTCATGCTAGGGGCCGCGGTTCGCGCAGTTTCTAGAGTGCTAGCCTCCCACCACGGCGAACCGGGTCGCTCCCCTGAGAACGCCTGAGAATCGTGCTGGATCACGCTGCTGGTCGGCGAGTTTTCTCGGGGATCTCCTGTTATACCTGCCCTTGCATTCCGGCACTGCTCCATGCTCACCTCGCTTCACCCTCATCGGCTTTCAAGACCCTGATGTTAAGAGCCGTCCAAACTTCTCCACTCCACCCTCGTCAAGCAGAACTGCGAAGTACGAGGTGACTTTGTCATCGGTTGGAAACCTCCCACGGTTTCCTAAAACAATGTGAGGCAGTATCAGCATCGGCAAATACATGACAATCAGGCCACGTTACACACAGCAAGGGAGTGACGTCATGACACTGCCACAAAATTAAAAGGGGTAAATTGTAAATTACTGTCAGTTCGGTAACACCAGATCGTCCAGAACTGCTTCATTCATGGATGAAATTAATGGATCCATTCTCTAAGACTAGTTGACCAAGACCATACCTCGTAAAACAGGCCAGTGCCTTGATTCAACCTTCTTGTCGCAAGACCTTCATTGGATCGCCACAACGGACAGTGTGATTCGCTAGTCCGAAGGACGCTCTTTTGTTTGTTCTATAATCCTGCTGCGACATGATTTGCACCACTGTAGACGATAAACAACATTATGCACTGTGGTATTAGATCCTTGGTGTCAAAGTTGGACTCCTTCTCGTCGATGGTACTATCATTTACAGCATTATTCAATGCCATTCGAAAGTCCTCGTTGGCCATTTGTAATAAATCGTTATGATTCAGTTTCATTACATGTAGGATTCGACGGCTTCCATCTGATAATGGTCATGGAAAGATCTCTCTGCAAACAAATTCCAAAAACATAAAATCATAAACAGAATTTCATCTTCATAATTTCTTTCAATGGCATTTGTTTTATTGACTGTTTAAACTAAAGAAACACATCACATACAACAATATTTGATACAATGTGTAGTTTAAGAATAAAATGTGTTGACTGTTTTTCGAATAATAATATATATAAACACACAATCGGCGAGTACCAAGCCGGATTCAGAAAAGGCCGATCATGTCCCGAACAAATCCACAACTTAAAATCGATCCTAAGGATTTTATCTCTCAGGAACAAGAACACCGTAGTCGCCTTCATCGATTTCAAGAAGGCCTACGACTCCATTGACAGACACACACTATTCAGCATATTTGAAGAACGCGGGATAGACGTGAACACTCGAACCCTAATTGAACAGACCCTAACAGACACGACGTCTAAAGTAAAATTCCTAGGTGAACTGTCTGAAACTAATAAATCAAAACTGGAGTCCGACAAGGTGACGGACTCTCCCCAATCTTGTTCAACCTGGTCTTTGACAAAATCATGAATGAATGGGAGAAAGAACTCAAATCAAAAGGAATCAATGAAATCTTCTTGGGAACGGGACAAAAGAAATTGGAAGTACGATGCCTCACCTTTGCGGACGACATCGCCATCCTCTCAGAAAACACAGACGATGTAAAAATAGAAATCGAAACCCTCCACAAAATTGCCATGAAAACCGGCCTCAAGATCTCATACGAAAAGACAGAATACATGGAACACAATCCCCAAAAGAAGTCCATGAAAATAGAATTTGGCAAGATCAAACGCGTAACCAAATTCAAGTACCTCGGAGAGTTGATAGAGCCAAATGGCATAGACAAATCCTCAACCAAAATTAGAGCCCAAAAAATGGAACGCGCCTACAAAACAACACAAAATCCCTACAACAAAAAGACCATCTCATGGCAAGCCAAAATCTGACATTACCAAACAGTAATCAGGCCCGAAGCCACATACGGCTCAGAAACCTTAGCGCTAAATAAAATAGGCAAAAGGGAAAACCTAGAGAAGAAAGAACGTAATATCCTCAGAAAAATTTTAGGCCCACGGAAAACAGAAGACGGATCCTACAGACTCAAGAGCAACCATGAAATTTACACTAGATCAGACCCTATTATAGACAACACCAGGAAGAGAAGGCCCAAGTTCTACGGACACCTACACCGCATGGACGACCGTAGACTGACCAGGAAAATCTTCAACTACATCTCGGGCCTAAAAAAGGCAACCGAATGGCTCACAAAGGTCATAGCGTACTTGAAAGCTCTCAACATCACAGAAAACGCCATACAAGACAGAAACACTTAAAGGAAACTGATTGACTTCATAAAATTTGAACCTAAAACCAGAAAGAAACGCAACTACATATTCACTGAAGAAAGGAAACAAGCACAATCAGAGAAAATTAAGAGGTACTGGGCAGCAAGAAAACTCAACCAAAATGGTTCATCACGCTTCTAAGATGGGCAAACTTTAATATATAAAAATAAAACAATAAGCTTATTCATAACCCTTTTTGCCCACTATTTTGAAAGATAGCGCCACATGAAATATAGAGATATTGTGTATGATATCAGAAAAAAAAATTCACTGATTCCTACCAAATTTGGCAAACAGGAAAAACCATGATATGACATGTAATTAATAGGATTTACGTGAGTCAAAAACCTATTTTTCGGATAATAAACCCAGATTTTTGTTTGACATATCCTATACACATAATACTAATATGGCTACCAACTCCCAGAAACAGATGTACAGTACATGCTTGAAGGGTTGGTGGTTGTTACTGCTGAAGAGTTAGAACCTTCTGGTACATTCGGCGATCAGAAGTCAAAGGCTTCCAAGAACATCCAAGTCGAGCCGAAGATTTCCGAGTACCCTCTCGAGTCGAGCCGAAGACTGCCGAGCTCCTCTGAGTCGAGCCAAAAAGCCCCGAGCTGCACAGCTCCCATTTATAGTACATTGGCCCCGATTATGCTATACTATTCTACTTGGAGCAGCAGGACAGAAGACAGTCTGTGTCTAAGGAGGAGTGAACAAACCAACATCGAGCCAAGAACGAGAACATCAGAGAAGGCAGAGGGCACAGTCGGTAGTCCTACAGCAGTTACGGGAGAGACCGAGCAGCTCTGCAGTGTGAGTGATCTTCAACCAGGCGTGGGGAAGGAAGTCACAATAAAACCTGTACTTTATGCTGAACAGAAGACTTCTTGGGAATACTAACACCAGTGTGAGAATGTTACTTCTCACAACGGCTGGTCAAAGTAACAGCATGGATATTACCTCGCGGCTGTCCTGAAAGACCCAGCACTCAGTATACTCCACTTCCTGCCAAAACGACATCGTTTAGAGTATGCCAGACTGGTGTCGGCCTTGAAGCCGCGCTTCAGCGACTATTACCTTCGACGCACGCACCATTCCCAACTACAATGCTGCATCCAGCTGCCAGGAATGCTGTTATAGGAGCTATATCAAGATATTATGCAGCTGGCCTATCTGTCAATGCAGGGGTATCCAGTAGTAGTACGATATATTATTGTCATCAGCTTCATTGTTGATACCATCGCTGATGTGGCTGTTCGGCAAGCGGTATCACTGACTCCGCCAAACCATGCAAGATGCTCTACCTAGATCAAGCACTGGAAGTGGAATAGCATAGAGTACGCACTGAAGAGCATGTAGGCGGCCATGAAGGATATCGCCGCTCAGGTCCATGCCACAGAGCTTTGCATGCGACCGCCTAAGCATAAGGAATATTGGGGATGTGGTAACCTGAGAGCCATCCTCATAGACAGCAGCAACCATCTTTACATGGGGCACGAATAAGGAGAAAAGCGAGACCACAAAGCTATCGGAAAACTGTTAAACACCGATATTGAGAAACAAAGGTCGGTGGCTTTTGGAGGTAAGTCTCTACTGTTTTTATAGTTGCATTTAGTGAAGCAAGAAATAGATGCAGTACTTGTGCTGGAGTGTCTAATTGACGTTCATTGTTAGATGGTCGTCGACACAGGGGCTACCATAACAGTTGTCATGTCAGATATCCTAGAAACTTTCCTCCACCAACATCCAGGCCAGAGCTTTGGGCAGTGCCTATTCACCATAGTAAGAAGTGAAACCACACCTGTGAAAGGTAAGAGTAGCGTGCGATTGAAAATTTTTGTGCTCAATTTGCAAAACAATGTTTACATAGCCGATATGGAAGATGAATGTATGTTGGGGCTGGACATACTGTGTAGACTGGAATGTTATATTTATATTAGCATGAAGGAGAGCTGATGGTGGGCAGTATCGAGTTGGTTGTGTCAAAGAGACGAGATTTAATATCACCACCCAGCCCAGTAGGCTGTCTTTAAATCGATGACATTGCCTGCTTCTAGTGAATTTGTTATCCAGGTTGATGAAAAGGAAAATTTTTCGTTAGGCGTCTAGGTTCAATATAAACCACAGATAAAGGTGGCGGTCTTCCAAATGGGATACATGTTGCAAGAATATTGGTTTTCCCAAAGTTCGACATTTACTCAGTTAAGTTTACTTACCCAGGGACCAGGCAGTGCGACTTGATGAGAGGGTCTTGATTGGTATCTGAGAACAAGTCTCGCGGATAGTCTCTAATGGTCCGAAGACTACAATAACAGACAATAGTGGCAGTCCTCTTCCAGAACCACTGGGAAAGTTCTGTAAAAAAAACAGAGAACCTGAAATGGTGGCGAGAGAAAGCAGTAACTAAAATACTGAAGAATAATCGTGCTGCTTTTTCCTGTGGGCAAAATGAAATGGGTAGGGCAAATGTTGCATGCCATCGAATAAATACAGGTGATGCCTGACCAATAAAGCAGCCCCCAATACTACTGCCACTGGCTTCGCATGATGAAGTCGAAAGAACTGTTGAAGAACATAAAGAATTTATATGTGATCGAATACTTACTCATTCCTTGGTTGTCTCCCCCATTGTGCAAGTTAAGAATAAATATGACTTTATGAAGTACTGCGTAGACTACTGTCAGTTTAATGATGTGACAAAGAAAGACTAGTGTCCACTTCCTAAAACAGATGACACTTTGTACAGCATTGCAGATTCACAGACTTCTCTACCTTGTATATGGAAAGTGGTTACTGGCAATGTGAAGTAGCCCTACAGAATCGGGAGAAAACTTCTTTCTGTATATAAACGAAGGGAACATGCTGTTCGATGTTATGCCTTTTGGGCCATGCAATGCTTCTACTACCTTTCAACACTTAATAGAAAATGTTCTCCCCTTAGATATTTGTCAGGTCTATTTAGACAATATTATTGTTACATAGAAAATATTTGAAGACCACCAATCATTTCTTGACTTTGTTGTTTAGAGAGTGGGTGCGGCTAATTGAAGCTGGTCTCTAAGTAACTCCGTCTCTTCAAAGAGAAAGTTAATTTCTTGGTGCATGAAGGAACAGCTAGTGGATTGCAAACTAGCCCTGAGAAGACAAATGCAATAAGAGATTGATTTCAACCTACTGACAAGACGTAATCATGCACTTTCCTTGCTTTCTGTGCTTCTTACAGTAATTTTGTAAATGGGTTTGCCGCAATTGTCAAGCCACTTCATGAGCTGATTGAAACAAAACGGAAGTTTATTTGGAGTCCTGATTGTGAAACTGCTTTCAGAAAATTGAAGGAGCTTATGAGATTCCCGTCAGTCCTCGAGTTTCCAAGAAGTAATGTTTTCTTCATCTTGGACACCGATGCCAAATAATGTAGGTATTAGGGCCATATTATCGCAAATGCTAGAGGAAATGAGTAGCCACTTGTGTATTTTAGCAAAGTGCTGCATAAACCAAAACGAAATTACTGCATAGCTGGCGAAAAACTTCTGGCTATGGTAAAAGCAGTTTCACACTTCCGTCACTATATCTATGGCAGAGATTTTATTCTGCGATCCGATCATGACTCACTTTGATGGTTACTGAACTTCAGGAGTTCTAGAGGACAAATATAGCTATTCAGTTCCTCCAGAAGTACGACTACGAAGTACAGCACAGGCATGAGTGTCTCCACAGTAATGCAGATGCGCTATCATTGAGGCAGTGTGGACCATCCTGTCATCGCTGTGAATGCAGGAAAAGAACAGTGGCTCACTGATGGCATGAAGGACCAGTGAGTGACATCTCTTAACATCGAGGTCTTCAGAGTCTATGAGGGTGAAGCGAGGTGAGTATGGAGCAGCACCGGAATGAAAGGGCGGGGAAAATGGGAGAACCCGAATAAAACCCGCCGATCAAAGGCATTGTCCAGCACGATTCCCACATGCGAAAATCCGCGGTCAGCCCCGCCGGGAATCCAACTGGTTTCGCATAGGTGGGAGGCGAGTAATATAATCATTACACCCCCATGGATCACAACAGACCAGTGTTCAAAAGTTCATGTCTGGATATGTATCGTCTAGAGGGAGTGATGAGAGCATCAGGGAAGAACAATTGAGATACCCATATTTTCGACCCGTACTAGAGTGAAAAGAAATAGGCAAATTACATAAATGGGAAGAGATAGCCAGTCTGAGAGTCACAGTAAAGACACATTGTGCACAGTGGAGTTCTTTCGCCATAAGAAATGGTGTGCTCTATAGTAACAATGAGAGGAATGGCCGATTTTCAAAAAATTTTCACAAAAGTCGTGGGACCGATACCGAATATACTATGGTTCTTTATAAGAATCAACTGGTCCGGTTTTTTTTTTCGTTTAAATAACTGATTGTTATTTTCTGTATTAATATTTTATCTTCATTTTCACAGACCTGTTTGTCAATTTACATTTGAACGTCCATTTACAGGGCAACTATATTGATCATTGCTGAATTTGCTTTTCGTCAACTGCTGGGCAATCAAGAGATTTGATACAATTGGTTGAAACTTACAAACTCAGTGTGTGTATATATATATTTTCCACCATAATTTTATAACAACTGTATAATGCTCAGGTGAAGATATGGCAACAATACACAGTGAATCTTCTTATATTTATAATTCCAGAATAAATTTTTACGCTGCAGGTTTTTAGGTCAGTATAAGAGTGGTTGGTTTCTGGCTAGCCTAGAAAATGAAGAGAAAAATGTACCCTCACAGAAAGCTGCTGATAAAAATAAATTTCAGTTGGTTGATATGTTACCTACCTTTCAGATTTTTAGCGAAAAGTCACTGTATTTAGCAGTTAAGAAATTTCTTCTGTAGTTAGGAAACCAATAGTTAAACAATAATTTAGCAGCTCCGCAAACATTTACACCGGATACACGCATAACGCCACAGAGATGTAAGATCTTTATGTTCTCGGTTTTTGAACTTAATATGACCAACTAAAGCTACGCAAACTAGAAATATATATTTTTCATATCCTTACGATTGACTTCTTCATTCGGTTTTATCACAAATGACTTTACCATTTTGAGCTTATGGGCAGGGTGATAAACACTACTAAAACAAATTACAGGTTAACGTCCAATTATTAATACATTAGAGCAATAACAAAATTACATTTCAAAATTTTACTGCCAAACAATCATATTTTGTTGGGCACTTTTACGAATTCCGTCCACTGCTTGTTGCTGGCCAGGTGTGTTGTAATTCCAGACATGCTACCTCTCGCATCTTGTAGCATTCCTTTTGGAAGCGGATGAAAATTAATTTCTTGTAATAATGGAAGGAAACAATATGAGATGTACGATATGCCATTTAAGAACAGACGATTGTAACTGCCTGGCTCAGACACCACAGGGTACATAACCGATCATGAGTCATGTTTCATAGACCGCGATATATAGCCAGTTATACCACGGACCGGGTAGTGCGTAATTCCGTACTCGTTTTATTGAGCGTCTACTACAGATCCAAAGTCGTCCAAATCATGTACAAGGCCCAGCATAAAATCCTCTCACATTTTGCAGGGCAATAAGAAAAGCAATATAAATTGTTGGCACACAATCATTACAAAATATGGTTTAACACACAATGCAGTTTATTTGCATAAGTCTTGTAAATGATGTCCAAATTCTGGCCACCATTCCTGACACATATTCAACCGTGTTATGAAATGTTCCATCACATTACACGGTGGGTGAGTTGCGGCGTAATGTTGGAAATTTCTCGGCGCATTGCAGCGTTTAGTTAGTTAATGGTTCAAGGACGATAGTGGTAAACATTAGTCTTGGGGTGTCCCCAAAATTGCAAGGACTCAGATCTGGATACCGTGCAGGCCACCTTGTGTCACCGTGTAATGAAACCACGCGCCGGGGAACAATTCTCTCAAAGCAGCCACTGAGACCCGCACTGTGAGAGCATTAACCATCCTCTTGCAACCACACATTCGGGATGGCAAGTTGTGCGAATTGTGATTCCAGAAATGTGCGTAACATTTGTACGTACCGAGCAACCGTCACTGTAACTGTACTCCCTTTTCCTACAAATAAATATGATCAAATAATACCGTTATTACCAATGACACACCACACAGTAACATGTGGAGCGTCAAGAGGTCTTCCATGAAAGTGGTAAGGATTCATTTTAGCCCAATAACAGAAATTTTGTTTGTTAACGATGCCATTGCCGGAGGAATGTCGACGTCAAATGAGGGATGTTCACCTACAGTGCAATGCAATAAAAAATTGCAATGTGTGTCTAATCATATTATGTGACAAACCTGTGGCTAATATTTATCTTGCTTTTTTTGTTGCCCTTAAAAATTAGAAAGGTTTTTATGCCAGACACGGTAAAATAAATTACAATCCAATTTCATAAGTATTCTTCAAAGAATTTCAANGATGCCATTGCCGGAGGAATGTCGACGTCAAATGAGGGATGTTCACCTACAGTGCAATGCAATAAAAAATTGCAATGTGTGTCTAATCATATTATGTGACAAACCTGTGGCTAATATTTATCTTGCTTTTTTTGTTGCCCTTAAACATTAGAAAGGTTTTTATGCCAGACACGGTAAAATAAATTACAATCCAATTTCATAAGTATTCTTCAAAGAATTTCAATTAATTCATGACATGACAAGACAGACCTTTTTTTTTTTCTAGCCCATGATAACTACCAACATAATTNAATTAATTCATGACATGACAAGACAGACCTTTTTTTTTTTCTAGCCCATGATAACTACCAACATAATTACAAACATAATATTTCTGAGTTATTTTATTAATATTATATTAAAAGGCCCACCTACCTGCAGCTGTTTTCCGTATTTAAAGGTAAGAAGCGCGGGAGCTACACTTAACGCCAAAAAAAGTGTGCACTCACTAGGAAGAGTCAGATTTCAATGCTATTCTGAGTAAAGACTACAGCAACCAAAAATAATATATGATTACAAATTGAAACCGGCAGTAATGATATTTACTGCGCCATACATACGTCTTCCAGTATGACGTCAGGCCACCATTTTTACGGAAACGTTCCGCGAGACGCTGTGGCATGGAATTGCAGAGGTGCCCTGCGATAATCCATCCCATGTAGCTTGCATATTCGCTCGCAGTTCCTGCATATTTTGAAGTAGGGGTGGAGTCGCAATTTAGCAGCCAATATCATTACACGCATTTCTCATATAGGGATAGGTCTGGCGATGAAGCTGGCCATAACAGAGTATCAATTGCTTTAAGTCACGCTGGGACGGTAGCAGTATGAGGACGAGTGTTGTCCTGCTTGAACAGATCACTGGCATTGACGTCCACAATTAGCAGAGATCCAGTTGCAGACCTAATGAATGTACTGTTGGCCGTCAAAGTGCCCGTGAGGAAGACCAACGGTGGTCAGGCATCGTATGAAACCACGCCCCACACCATGACGCCAGGCCATCCGGACATACGATGTGAGGCAACAAACTGTTCATCTTGCATTGCTTCCGCACACGGCTGCACTGGTCGTCACCACCAAGACAAAAGTGCGACTCATTACTGAGGATTACACACTGCCATTCTGTATGGCTCCATGGCAGTCGGTCACAATACCACCGCAGTCTGTGAAGATGATGTGGTGCTACGGGCAGTTGTCATAATGGTATGTGTGCATGTCGTCCTGCATCAGGCAGTCGTCATAATGGTATGTGTGCATGTCGTCCTGCATCAGGCAGTCGTCATAATGGTATGTGTGCATGTCGTCCTGCATCAGGCAGTCGTCATAATGGTATGTGTGCATGTCGTCCTGCATCAGGCAGTCGTCATAATGGTATGTGTGCATGTCGTCCTGCATCAGGCAGTCGTCATAATGGTATGTGTGCATGTCGTCCTGCATCAGGCAGTCGTCATAATGGTATGTGTGCATGTCGTCCTGCATCAGGCAGTCGTCATAATGGTATGTGTGCATGTCGTCCTGCATCAGGCAGTCGTCATAATGGTATGTGTGCATGTCGTCCTGCATCAGGCAGTCGTCATAATGGTATGTGTGCATGTCGTCCTGCATCAGGCAGTCGTCATAATGGTATGTGTGCATGTCGTCCTGCATCAGGCAGTCGTCATAATGGTATGTGTGCATGTCGTCCTGCATCAGGCAGTCGTCATAATGGTATGTGTGCATGTCGTCCTGCATCAGGCAGTCGTCATAATGGTATGTGTGCATGTCGTCCTGCATCAGGCAGTCGTCATAATGGTATGTGTGCATGTCGTCCTGCATCAGGCAGTCGTCATAATGGTATGTGTGCATGTCGTCCTGCATCAGGCAGTCGTCATAATGGTATGTGTGCATGTCGTCCTGCATCAGGCAGTCGTCATAATGGTATGTGTGCATGTCGTCCTGCATCAGGCAGTCGTCATAATGGTATGTGTGCATGTCGTCCTGCATCAGGCAGTCGTCATAATGGTATGTGTGCATGTCGTCCTGCATCAGGCAGTCGTCATAATGGTATGTGTGCATGTCGTCCTGCATCAGGCAGTCGTCATAATGGTATGTGTGCATGTCGTCCTGCATCAGGCAGTCGTCATAATGGTATGTGTGCATGTCGTCCTGCATCAGGCAGTCGTCATAATGGTATGTGTGCATGTCGTCCTGCATCAGGCAGTCGTCATAATGGTATGTGTGCATGTCGTCCTGCATCAGGCAGTCGTCATAATGGTATGTGTGCATGTCGTCCTGCATCAGGCAGTCGTCATAATGGTATGTGTGCATGTCGTCCTGCATCAGGCAGTCGTCATAATGGTATGTGTGCATGTCGTCCTGCATCAGGCAGTCGTCATAATGGTATGTGTGCATGTCGTCCTGCATCAGGCAGTCGTCATAATGGTATGTGTGCATGTCGTCCTGCATCAGGCAGTCGTCATAATGGTATGTGTGCATGTCGTCCTGCATCAGGCAGTCGTCATAATGGTATGTGTGCATGTCGTCCTGCATCAGGCAGTCGTCATAATGGTATGTGTGCATGTCGTCCTGCATCAGGCAGTCGTCATAATGGTATGTGTGCATGTCGTCCTGCATCAGGCAGTCGTCATAATGGTATGTGTGCATGTCGTCCTGCATCAGGCAGTCGTCATAATGGTATGTGTGCATGTCGTCCTGCATCAGGCAGTCGTCATAATGGTATGTGTGCATGTCGTCCTGCATCAGGCAGTCGTCATAATGGTATGTGTGCATGTCGTCCTGCATCAGGCAGTCGTCATAATGGTATGTGTGCATGTCGTCCTGCATCAGGCAGTCGTCATAATGGTATGTGTGCATGTCGTCCTGCATCAGGCAGTCGTCATAATGGTATGTGTGCATGTCGTCCTGCATCAGGCAGTCGTCATAATGGTATGTGTGCATGTCGTCCNTTGTAGTGTCGTGATGTCTGTAAAACATGTAGTGTTGTTTGCAAGTAGCTAGTTGAACTCGCGTGTGGTGTGTCGGTGAGTCGCTACAATCCGAGTCGCTGCTCATCGACAACCCAGCTTGTTCATCGTCAGTCCTCACGGTACTTACTGCATGTCAGGGTCCGGCCTCACACTTATTCTCCGGCCATTACATCGTGTGTCGTTTGCGAAGAAAGTTGCATGTTATTAGTACACTTTCTATGTACCAAGACTGTTGCCATCCCTGGTTTAAACTAGGGTTAGCCAGTATATTTGGCGTTGGAAAACGAGCATACCGGGACGAACTTATATAGTCCGGCCAGGTTTAGTGCTAAGGCCCGCTATTGCTGACGTCACTTGCACAGCCGCAAGTAAAAAGTGAATCATCTGCATGTTTCACATTGTAAACCTACCCGCCACGTTTCATTCCTGTAGGTTACTTCCTTGTAGGTGCAACAATTTTTTTCACGGTGAGTGTATAAGGGCGACACTGCCATGCGCATAAAGGGAGTCATCGACACTACGAGTTGGAGACTGAAATGACGTGCAGTGTTCTTGTCGTGCTGCGTGCACCTGTTGACTTGAAGCGGTTACCCCGTCATTTTATTTGTGAAAAGTTTGTAAAAAGGTTCAGTGCAGGTGTCTGCAGTACATTTGTATGTAACAAACCCGAATATTTTTGGTACAGTTCTTTGAAGAAAAAAAAAAGCCGGTTTTTCTAAGCTCTTTTGTAGGTCTCCGAAATTGTGTTTCTAATGTGCGTGAAGTCTTGAAATAAATACACGGACGTAGTATGAAATGTACGTTTTTTTTTTTTAGTCTCTCAGCACATTAGCTGCCCATACAATAATTTTGTAGATTAAAAAAAAGTTGTTAATGATNCAGGTGTCTGCAGTACATTTGTATGTAACAAACCCGAATATTTTTGGTACAGTTCTTTGAAGAAAAAAAAAAGCCTGTTTTTCTAAGCTCTT
The DNA here is from genome assembly GCA_002778355.1 of Clitarchus hookeri. Classification (NCBI taxonomy): domain Eukaryota; kingdom Metazoa; phylum Arthropoda; class Insecta; order Phasmatodea; family Phasmatidae; genus Clitarchus; species Clitarchus hookeri. The sequence continues at coordinate 107,490 of NQII01006164.1, forward strand.
TTGTAGGTCTCCGAAATTGTGTTTCTAATGTGCGTGAAGTCTTGAAATAAATACACGGACGTAGTATGAAATGTACGTTTTTTTTTTTTTTAGTCTCTCAGCACATTAGCTGCCCATACAATAATTTTGTAGATTAAAAAAAAGTTGTTAATGATAGATTTAATGAGCCTACTTTCCTCCACATTGATGGAAATAATTTCTAATGAAGTTCTTAAAAACTTAGACGGTAGNTAGATTTAATGAGCCTACTTTCCTCCACATTGATGGAAATAATTTCTAATGAAGTTCTTAAAAACTTAGACGGTAGGTAGGTCTGGACGTCTCGTGGGCAGCAGTATCGTTAGAGATGGAACCAGAGACTTGCAACATTAGTGAGAAAACAAAGACACGCGTGCCTTATCCGGGATGCGAACCCAGAAAACCTCGTACTTAATGCTAGCTTGCAAGCATTTGCATTACAGAGGTAGGAACCGGATCCTCAACTTCCGGTGCAACCAGTCTAATGTTTTAGTAGATATGTTTACTAAGCTGAAGGCCTACCTTACTTCACTTGTGTGAACAATTAGTTGAAATTCGTTGACTGGATCCCGAAATGTGACATGAAAGTGTTATTTTCCATTTGGCGATATCGTACAAACAAGTTTAAAAAGAGGTTCTTTATATGATGCTTCTAATATATACTGTCAGCATACAAATGTTGGTTGAATTTGGTTGAATTGTTGAACAGAAATAACAAACTTGTCAGAATTATTCACATGGCCACCATTTTGGAAATCAGTTTATGACCTGCTGAAATCATGTAAGTTTACATGGCTTTCTGTAGAACTACTTTTGAGCGAAATTCGATGGGAATCACAATTTACCAAGGCCTATGTAATATTTATAGGTAAAGGAGTGGGCGGACTCACTATCTTCAAAAACGGCTGTAAAAAGATGATATCTTGGATAATTGGCGATTCTAATGAATACTGTTAGAATACAAAATTTTGTTGAGAAAATTATTTAATATATATATCAAACGAAATTGAATTATTTATATCAACGCTATTTTAAAAAAATGCTTGCCCCGCCTTAATTATGCTAAGTTAACATGGACTAACTAGAACTGCTTGCTTGCAAAATTTGGTGAGAAGTGGTTGACTGAACCGAGAGATAAACTTATGGCATAAGACGTATATGTTTACATGCGACGATCTTCATAAATACCGCACAATAAGGTTTTGATGATTGTCATAGATACTGCCAGCATAAAATACGTTTGAAATTGTTCGGGATGAATGGCGTACTAAGAAAAAATATTAACATTGCTGTTAATTTGAAAATATATGACTATCACTTCTACAAAAGTATTATATGTCACATAATTTCATTGGAATTATATAATAGTTTTTCTCGATATAAGACATTGAAATTAATTTTGCATGTGGTGCAATCTCCCAAAATGGAGAGGGAAATATTTTATGTGTTAGCTCATTTGATGCTTGCGCAGATACTGACAGTATACTAAGTTAAGTTAAAATTGGTTACATTTATTTCGCAGATATAGCATGTTAAGCTAAAATATTTATATAGCAGTAGTTCTTAAAATAAGGGCTTGACCTACTTAAAACATAAATTTGACCTANTGTTAAGCTAAAATATTTATATAGCAGTAGTTCTTAAAATAAGGGCTTGACCTACTTAAAACATAAATTTGACCTGCCAGAGTACTAATTCTTTGCCAAATTTGATACGAATCGGATGACTGTTTCCCGAGGTATGACATATAAAATTAATATTTTAATGTTGTGCTATATTAGAAAATGGCGGAGACACAAGGATCTGTAGAGACACATTTTATGGCTATAATAGATGATTCCGGTATACAAATTCAGTTAAAATTGGTTTCATGGTTTTGTAGATATAGCTAACTAAACTAAAATGTTTGTATTTCCACTAAATTTACCATTTGTCTGACCAACTCAAAACATATCAGTTTACATAATCTGGTGTAGTACTACTTGTTTGATAAATTTTGTATTAATATATTGGTAGTTTCTGGAGACATGACATAAAAACGTTATTTCTTCTCGTAGTGCTATCTTACAAACCGACCCACAAAAGAGACCATATGTAGACATTATTTGATTATTGTAATAAATTTGGATCGAATGCAATGTTAATTTGTAATTCACTACATGATTTATAGGATATAAGATACTAAGCTAAAATTTCTTAATGGCTGTCAATTTGAAAATATGTCTGACATTCCTAAAACATACCAATTTACAAAGCCTGCAATAGTTCTGCTAGTTTGCCAAATTCGATAGAAATTGGTTAATTTTTTTCCGAGATATGAATACTTTACTTCTTCAAGTGGCATTATCTTACCAAATGACGGACAAAAGTGGTCCTGTTTAGGCATATTTGATGGTTTTAATCGATACTGCCAGCATAAAAGTTAAGTTAAAATTGGTAATGTGGTTTCGTAGATTAAAAATTTTAAGATAAGATGAAAATATGGTAGTAATTTATAATAAGCGTCGGACCTACTTAAAACATATAATTTTATATGGTCTACCACAGTACTAATTGTTTGCCAAATTTGGTAGGAATCAGTATATTTTTTCCCCGAGATGTGACATAAAAACATTATTTCTCCAAATGGTGCCATACAAAATGGCGTGCTAAGGTAACTATGTGTTGGTATATATGATGCATGTGATAGATACTTTCGGTATACAAAATTTGGTCTAAATTAGCCTGACATTATGGTAGGTATAGAAAATTAACAGAATATATTTGAAAAGCCACCATTAAAAAAAGTGCCTTATCCGTTTAATTAGCATATGTTTACGTAGCCAACCATAGTATTACACTTATGTGCCAAATTTGGCGAGAATAGGTTGAGTAATTTTCGTGATATAATGTAAAATCTTTTCATGTAGTGCTGACATCCAAAATGGTCGACGAACAACAATATCCATCTGTTAATTCAATTCTTACGTCTTGTACTGTCGACATACCCGATTTTGTTTAAATCGGTTGAATGGTTCCTGAGATATGACATAGCCCCTTAAATATTTTAATGACAGCTANATACCCGATTTTGTTTAAATCGGTTGAATGGTTCCTGAGATATGACATAGCCCCTTAAATATTTTAATGACAGCTATTTTGAAAATAAGCACCCGGCGTGGTTGAAAAGTATAGAAGTCGAAGTCCTTCTTAAGCACTATATATGTACCGAGTTTGGTGAAATTTGTTTCAAGCGTTCAAAGGTATTTTGAAGTTATACTCCTTTTGGCGTGTTGAGGGTATAAGTTTAGTGTGGAACAGAAGTTGCGCGCGCACAGTGTAACGAAATTCCACAGTGAACGTGGTAGGGGTTTGACCCAACGCGCATGCGCGTATCGTCTAGCTATATACAAACTCAAGGTACACAGCATAGCACGTGGTTATATTTAAAACCTACGGAATATCAGTTCATGTAATATGCAAATTGAAGAACATTTCATTTATATTAGTAATTCATTGTAAATATATATCTTATTAATTAATTTACTTACATTGTACCGTAAAAAATTTGTTAGTAACAAAAATTGTAAAATAAAATTTTATTTTAGTCACGCCAAAGAAGTATAACTTCTAACGCGCGTACATAAGTACAAGCTCCGCGGTTTTTTTGCAGTGGTTGTTAANCACGCACAAAAATACAGACAGGATCGCATAGGCAGCTGTAAACCTATATGATCAACAGCTTCATCAACACTTTATTAGTTCAACGTACTTTCTATAATATATTTTTACGGCATAATAGCTAATGTATTTAATCGTTTCTCCCAAAAATAGTACGAAATATGTTGTGAAACAAAAGGAGTAAATATATTGTAGTGGGTAGAAAAGAAATGCACTACACATGTATTTGCTAAACAGTTCTCACATGCGATTATATTCGCATTTTTAAGGCAAACCCTCTTGGTTAAGATCATATAGAATACGCTGGAACTAACTTGATTAAAAGCTCAGAGGCCTTAAAAATTGAAAATGGAAGCAGTAATTCCTTCAAAGGTAATCTTATTTTGGAAATATCTTCGAAGTATACTATAGTATAATCCAGTCTGTACCTTCGCAGTGAATGCCGACGAATATCGAATAATTATTCAAAAAACAAAATGTGGGTTCAAAATTCCTGTGACACGCAATAACAAAATATTTAGATCCAACAACTTACAATTAAGTTAATGTTTTTACAAAACAGTGTATTAAAGTAAATTTATTCAAACGATTTTTGTNGATCCAACAACTTACAATTAAGTTAATGTTTTTACAAAACAGTGTATTAAAGTAAATTTATTCAAACGATTTTTGCAGTTCAATTGTCGAAGTGATGGATTTTTATGTATCTATTTCCAGAAAATAAATGTTAGCAGTTTCCTGCAGTACTTTACTCAACACGCGCGCTATCTTACGTCGTCTTGGCTAACCATCACGTCTTTCCCGTAGATAGCAGCAGCGTACACCTTTTTCGTCTTTCGACATGTCTGACATCTGGATTGTTAGTGGCGAACCTTTATACTGACAATATAAACCAAAGAATCGTTGGCATAATCGAATTACTCTCCAAATCGATTTTTAATCAAATAGTCTTGTTTGAAATCGAATCTATCAATAGGATTCCGAATATTCGGTTTTCTTCTCCGGTTACGTCTTAATCTAAAAGAATAAATGTTAATGCTGCCACGAGTTGACAGTTCAAAAGTACTTATTTGATGCGAGTTAGTTAATGGCCTTTTTAAATGTGAAGTTATGACACTTGTTTTTATAAGAAATTAATATTTTATTTTATTTGAAAAGGTAACATTTTAAGTTCTCAATCATTTTTCGCCCTAATGTGTTTTCCGGAGCTGTCGTAAACCTTTGGAACTAAGACAGGAGGCTTTTTACGTTATTTTCATTCTAATCACAATCTGTTNTCCGGAGCTGTCGTAAACCTTTGGAACTAAGACAGGAGGCTTTTTACGTTATTTTCATTCTAATCACAATCTGTTTTCGTTTCAGTGATAAATAAATATACTCAAGTATTTTGATGAGTTAAAAGCTCTTTGTAATTCACGAAAAGTTACAAAACTGAAAGCAATTGCTAAAATTTATTTTCCGAAACCGAATTATTGCAGTAGTTGCCAGGAAAACTTCAAACCGAACGATTCATTCGAATACNGATCCAACAACTTACAATTAAGTTAATGTTTTTACAAAACAGTGTATTAAAGTAAATTTATTCAAACGATTTTTGTAGTTCAATTGTCGAAGTAATAGATTTTTATGTATCTATTTCCAGAAAATAAATGTTAGCAGTTTCCTGCAGTACTTTACTCAACACGCGCGCTATCTTACGTCGTCTTGGCTAACCATCACGTGTTTCCCGTAGATAGCAGCAGCGTACACCTTTTTCGTCTTTCGACATGTCTGACATCTGGTTGGTTAGTGGCGAACCTTTATACTGACAATATAAACCAAAGAATCGTTGGAATAATCGAATTACTCTCCAAATCGATTTTTAATCAAATAGTTTTGTTTGAAATCGAATCAATCAATAGGATTCCGAATATTCGGTTTTCTTCTCCGGTTGCGTCTTAATCTAAAAGAATAAATGTTAATGCTGCCGCAAGTGAACAGTTCAAAAGTACTTATTTGATGCGAGTTAGTTAATGGCCTTTTTAAATGTGAAGTTATGACACTTGTTTTTATAAGAAATTAATATTTTATTTTATTTGAAAAGGTAACATTTTAAGTTCTCAATCATTTTTCACCCTAATGTGTATTCCGGAGCTGTCGTAAACCTTTGGAACTAAGACAGGAGGCTTTTTACGTTATTTTCATTCTAATCACAATCTGTTCTCGTTTCAGTGATAAATAAATATACTCAAGTATTTTGATGAGTTAAAAGCTCTTTGTAATTTCACGAAAAGTTACAAAACTGAAAGCAATTGGTAAAATTTATTTTCCGAAACCGAATTATTGCAGTAGTTGCCAGGAAAACTTCAAACCGAACGATTCATTCGAATACCACAAACAAAAATTTTAATTCGATTATGCTACAACAATTGAATATTCGAATTGTTTTCATTCTATTTTGGCTATCACTACGCAGCGATTGATACTTAGTATTAAATGTAAACATAAATCTTTTTGCCGAATTGCATTTTTTTTTCTTTCGCATGATTTTGCAACTTATAATTTCTTATAAATGTGCGATAAAACTAATTATTATTACTAACGTCTATTTTGTAATTAATTTTTATCGTTACGGTCAATTTATTAATCATGTCAACAGAAGCTAAATATATTCACAAAAATGTCTTTTTTTTTAATATCACGTAGATTAATTTCTTCATTTGCAATCTTCATAAACTGTCAAATGAAATTAATCAGCATTGTGGCTATATCCAACCTAAATATTTTTAATAATGCATAAACATACTAAATACGTTAACAACTTTGAGGTATTTTCTACAATTAATTTAAACGTAAGAACAACGGTTTAGTACTCGAGAACACAACGAAATAACGAATTTGAACGAAATGAATTTTGCAATACACTGTTCACGGTAAAATGAGAACTTTTGAGGCCCTAGTTACTTTGTTCGTACAGCAATTTTTTAATCATTTAACCACCTTCATTAATACATTTTGCCAAGTAAGTAATAAACCCATTGTGTATATTCTATCGCAATAGGAAGTTAACGTCCAAGGATAAAATAAAATATATTTATTGACTATTATTCCAAATGAGAGTGCTTTCAAAAGTGCTCACTTTACTGTGAAAAGTCTATAAAAGCTGTTTGCGGTAAAGTGAGCACTTTTGAAATCAACCTTTGAAATATGTCACTGCCCCTAGCTGCGTACATTTTGACGAATACGCTGACTTTCATGCTCCCAGTAAAGTTGGCAACGACTTTGAGAAAGTAGTTCCTTGTGTTAGCGTTAGATTACAAGTGTGAAGTAAACATTTGAGAGCACTTAAATATTCTAGTTCATTTTTTTTAATGCATTTAAGAATAGCAATAAAAACACTTGTAAAATATTTACTTTTCTAAAAAAATTTAAAGATGCCCTTGACCGACGCACGAATAAAGTGATCAAGCCTATGGACGTTAATTGTACATACGGTGGAAGAATTCACAATGTGCATACAAGTAGATCTTAAGCAGAGCTTTCAAAAATGCTAATTTGGCCATGAACAGCCCATATTCTTCAGTACACTGAATGGTAAAGCTAGGCCACTCGCAAACCAAAACTCTCACACACACACACGCATATATACGTACGTATATTTATATATATTTATTTATATCAGGTGTACAACTTTGCTTCCGCCGTTTTTCGATCGATGGCTGCAGCGGTAAGTGCTGGTGGAAATACGTAGATCAATAATGTCACACAGTAAGCTTGGACATCTGTCAACATAACGACATTACCACGTTAGTGAACTTGTGTTTGCATCATTAATTTATTCTCGAGCGAAGATGTCAGTTTTCGAGCCAAATACTCGGCATGTGCGGGAATTGTTGATTATCTGCTTCCATTTCAAGAAAACGTACCGTGAGGCTGCCCTTTGTGAAAGAACGTGTCGAGAGTGGTTTCAACGCTTTAAGAGTTGACGTCTAGGACCGGCATGGCGGTGGAAGAGAGGAAAGTTTCGATCATTCCGAATTGGAGGCATTACTTGATGAAGACTGGTGCCAAACGCAAGAAGAGGTGGCAGAATCATTGGGAGTGACGTAACAAGCCATTTCAAAACGCCTCAAAGTCATGGGAATGATTCAGAAGCAAGGGAATTGGGTTCCGTACGAGTTGCAACCGAGAGATGTTGAACGGCGTTTCTTTGCTTGTGAACAGCTGCTTCAAAGAGAGAATCGGAAGGGGTTTCAACATCGCATTGTGACCGGCGACGAAACATGGGTCCACTACGATAATCCCAAGCGCAGAAAACCATGGGTAATGCCCGGACATGCCTCCACGTCGATGGCCAGACGGAATATGCACGGCGCCAAGGTCACCTTGGTGTGGTGTCTTATGAACTGTTGAAACCAAGTGAAGTTATCACAGGGGATCGATATCAAACGCAATTGATGCGTTTGAGCCGAGCTTTGAAGGAGAAACGACCACAGTACAAAGAGAGACACGACAAAGTTATCCTCCAGCATGACAATGCTCGGCCACATGTCGCAAGGCCGGTCAAGACATACGTGGCAACTCACAAATGGGAGGTCTTACCCCGCCCGCCGTACTCTCCAGACGTTGCTCCTTCCGACTTCTATTTGTTTCGATCGAGGCACATGGCCTGGCCGATCAGTATTTCCGCTCGTACGAAGAAGTCAAAAAATCTATCGATTCGTGGATCGCCTCAAAAGACGCGTCGTATTTTCGAGATGGTATCCGAAAATTGCTAGAAATATGGGACAAAGGAGTGGCAAGCGACGGACAGTACTTTTAATTATACATATGTAATCACGTTGTAACAATAAAGCCTCAAATGTTGGGAAAAAAACGACGGAAACGAGGTTGTACACCTGATATATTTATATATAAATATATATATGTATACGCATACACATAGATTAATTACATGAGCAGTATAAAACAGACACCTAAATTCAAATATTAAAATTTTCAAGAGGAATTTCATAAATTGTACTGTCATGTCAGGCATGCAGGAGCGATTATAACAACAACAATTATAAGCCACATCTGTTCGAGTGTGGAAAGGGGGGGGGGGTGACCTAGATGGGGCCTGGCCCCTCCCAAACACGCATAAATAAATTAATATTGGCTACTTAAGGTAAAGTGAGCACTTTCGAAGTCTCTCTAATAAGAAATAACAACAAACGAATATATAGGATAACCCCATAAACTGACCCTAGGAAAATATCAGCAATTTGTGTGTACCCTTAAAAAAAATCAGCCGTTCTGCTTTTATTTTAGATAAGAAGCCACAGCAGACACTCAAACATTAATTATTTCATAAAGAAGCCAAAAAACTATTTCGTAAAAGTAATTGTAATTTTGAACTTTGGCATTTTTGTTCTCTTATTTTGTATGATTAGGAAAAATACTTCACCCGAACTTTTACCGGAAATATGCAAAATAAGTAATTTTATTTAGTGATTTAACTATATTTGTTTGTACTTTTTATCTTTATAATAATTCACAGGTTAGGCCTCTTCTAAACAAACAAATTTGGCTACGCTGCTGATCAATTCCGTGTCCATGTTTTCTTGCAAACCACGGTTGTCATTAATCAAAGATCAGTTAAGTGTAAATACAGTAATCATTTTTTTTTTCATATTCCATATGTAACTGTGTACTTATGCGTCCCATTATGAACGTGTTTTTATTTTTTTTTTTTGCGTTGTCCCGGCTATGGTAGGTATTTGCGTCCGTGTCACTATGTTCTCAGGATTAATAATATTTTGCTAAAGAGTCCACGGTGCATGCAAAACAAATAAACAGAGTGAAGTAATAGATCGTTATGGCTTTGTGTTACGAATGTCTGTTATCGTTAACACGTTGTTCCACGACCACAACGTACTGCGAGGTCTCCACGGTTGGTAATTATTTCATTATTCGTGAAAGTGTTTCGTCATAGTTAACGAACAAGTCTCCCGGCGCTTGAACTGCGTTGCAAAGTGTTTCAAGCACACGTTTTGCCACGAAATTGTGAAACATGGGTCCAACTACGAGAAGAACACACTCCAGACGAGGGCTGCTGAGTACTTTCAAAATGCCACAAACGTTTGAAACACCATTTCATAGTACTCCACAGCGGCTAAANGTCTCCCGGCGCTTGAACTGCGTTGCAAAGTGTTTCAAGCACACGTTTTGCCACGAAATTGTGAAACATGGGTCCAACTACGAGAAGAACACCATTTCATAGTACTCCACAGCGGCTAGAAGCCGCCTGTTCAAAGCTCCGTAGCTTAGAATGTACGCGTAAGATACACACAAAACATCTCAAGGGCCCTGTCCAGAATCGCCTTACAGACTTCCCACCAATGAAATGACAGGGTCTCCGCTGAAAGTCCCATATGTACACGCAGTGCGACGAGAACACTGCACGCCAGTTCAAAGCCTTGCGCTTAGAGGCGATGGCGCACTTGATGCGCGTGGCAGTCTCGCCCTTATCGCTCCCGCGCTTCTCGGTCTCAAACGTGAAAAAAAGTTCCAGGTAGGCGGGAACCTTAACTATTATATAATTACAACTCAGTGAGGATACAAACTGTTTTGGATTCCAGTTTTGCCCGCGTCAACGAGACCTCCCAGCAGTTTGAAATGTCGAGTGTGAAAAATACAAGACCTTACTTTCTTCTAAGTATATATGCATTTTAATTTGATGACGTACTCAAATACTTAATTAAAGAGAACGCGTGTGTTAAAAAAATGTTCAAGCAGAAGGAATTATGAACAAAGTGTATTAGCGATCAGTCGAGTAGTTCCTGAAATATAATGTACGCCTAACAACATAAAAAAAAGTGACTGTACCTTTTAAATGGTGGATGATTCAAGCTGTTGCTTTGTGGATACGGTGCACAAATGGGGTATTTCAACACACCACAATTCGTTTATATCTGCTCTGATTATGCCAAAAATGTTGTATACATTACTAGAAGGATAATAAGGCCTAAATTAAATTATAAAAATATTTTATAAACATATTTGCTTTATTTATATTCAGATGTGGTGGGAATCGATTGAGATGTTACTGACATATGCCGTTTATGTTCAAATTTCCGGTGACATCTTTCAACATGGAATATTAAGAAGGTTCCAAATTAGCACATTTAACTCACACAATAAGAATTTGTAGTTGGTAATATTAGCAAAATGAAATGTGAAGCGCTCATATTTCAGAACATATACTACTTTGCTTCACTAGCACACGACTGAAACCTTCTTAAAACACTAAAGCTAAACAAATAACGGGTCTTGAACACAACATGGCCAACATCAAAGGTCCTTCCAACATTCTACACCTACCTGCTATCTCTTCATATTCATTACTCTCTCTTTTTAGCAAACGGTGATCAAAATTTTCTTCCTTTGGTGTTTTTTCCCCAAAGAAATAGCCTGGTCATAACAAAGACGAAATGTGATTTNGTGATCAAAATTTTCTTCCTTTGGTGTTTTTTCCCCAAAGAAATAGCCTGGTCATAACAAAGACGAAATGTGATTTTGTTTTCTCTAACCGAATTCCAGTAGTTTTACTCCCTTAATAAATAGTGTTGCTCTATGGCATGTATTATTCAAGTGCTATACGATCTCTTTACCGCCGAAAGTCGTATTCTATATCAGTGCTGACATAAAACACTTTTATGGTTTCGTGTCAAAATGCTGTGTAAAATTGTGGAAATTCCCTTAATTTCCTCAAATGAATATACTTCCAGCGACAGGTCTGGGCGTCTCACTGTGTTTGCGTGTGCCGTTATTTACTTACACTCTGCGCAAACACTTCAATTTTCTTTTAAAATAGTTTTCTATTACATGAATCGTTTTGGAACATATATAGTGGAAAGTTATCTTCTTCTGTAGTGATGAACCAGCCGCTGAAATTAGTCACCAGAATTCAAATACTCGCTGTATGCTTATTTATCGCTGATGCTGTACTGAACATTGTCATAGAGAGAAATGTACTTGTATATTAGAATTTCAGTTACAATAAATTGCACAAAATTAATAACAATTAGTACCGTCTTGTTATTATAATTGTGAACTTTTATGTACATACTAGCGGCTACCTGCTACTTCATCTGCGTATATATATTTAGAAATGATAGCCTATTCTGTTGTATGAGTAATAATTATATTTTTTATGCTTCTATTTACTGCATTATACTCCTATAAACTGTGTTTAACCATTTTTTTCGTTCAGCGTAAACATGCAGATTTTGCGATTTAGAAACACGTGAGCAAGCTATGTAGAGCTGACCGTGGGAAAAACATGGCGTGCCCAAATTTATTCCGGCTACCTTTAAGGTTTGACCCTGTGATTTGTTGATAGTCATTGAAAATGCAACTTTTAATGGGAACTGCAGACGTTTAAAATTAAATGGTAAGTTATTAGGTATAATTGGGATGTGTGGTATAAGTATATTGTCTCCCTTGGCTTCTCCAGTTAAGATTGTGGCCTTCACATTATGCCTTCCTAATTCGGTGACTCGCAANCTCCCTTGGCTTCTCCAGTTAAGATTGTGGCCTTCACATTATGCCTTCCTAATTCGGTGACTCGCAACCGAGTACCGTTGCATAATCTTGGAGCGTCCAAGTTGCGCATTAAAAAAACGGGTATACCTACCTTTAATTCCAACTTATGGGATGGCACCCCGGATAGCTCCAAAGAGTTTTAGGAACTCCACAGATAGCTCGTAGTGTCATTGGATGACATGACTGTGTCGATGGAGTTGTACAATGATGTTTCGCTAGTTATTTCGTTAAAGATTTTTTTTATTTATTTTCGTAACAGTCTCATTTTTTGGTGCCAGTATGGTTCTTTCACACAACCGATTTTCGTCGTGAATGTATTGTTGCAGATTCGGAAAAACTTGAGCAATAAGCTCGTCTTCCGAATCCACAACATGACAAAATTTGTGTGTGAAAAGAACCATATCTTCTTTGCCGGTTTCTAAACGGCCTTCGCCAGTTTAGAGGAGTTTTTGAGCATATGCACCTGACTCGACATCGCTGAATAACTGGACTCGCAAGTTAGTGGTGAGATAAAGCTTTTCAATTTTGGTCCACAGATATGATGCTTTCAGACATGCGTTAATTTCGTCTGCTGCAGTGCCTCTCTCAATAACAGGTAAAGTCTGTCTAAAATCCCCTGTCAGTAACACTACCACACCACCCATCAACATTCGATTGCTTTGTATGTCTTGTAGACAGCGATCAAGCGCCTGGATGGCGCGTTTGTGTGACTAATATGAATAAAGACAGTGACAGAAAAGGTGTGCTGGTAATACCCAGAAATAAATAGTTCTTAAGCAAAATATTACACTGAGTGCGCACGAATGCGGTGCGAACCATTTTAGTAGCGCTCACTCACTTTCTCATCGTTGTAACTTTTAAAATATTTGTCCAAATTACGTAGTGTGGAAGATAAAGTTTATCTATTTTAAATATCAGAAGCGATAAAAGTATTAATTTTGATAAAGAATCAATTGGTTACTACAAAATGTGCATTGGAAGTATAGTATCAAATTTTATTGTATTTATGGTTCACTATTTTGGCAATAATAGCTTACACATAAAAGATAGATATATGCTGTCGCGGACTTTTTTTGTATAACTATTTAAGAGAAACGTTTCCACCATACATTATATTCGTGTAACTCTTATGGTTTTTACAGCGCACGCCAAAATAGCTCGCAGACGGCAGAATTTTTTCCGACTTACTTGACACTAATCGTTATATTTAGGCCAATTTACACAATGTATCTTTATAAATTATAGCCTATGTGCTATTCTGATGTATGAGCTATATTATTGTAAAGTTTCATTAAAACCAATTTAGTAGTTTTTGCGTGAAAGAGTAACAAACATCAATACATCCATCGTCACAAACTTTCGCGATTATTATATTAGTAGGATAATAATTCTCAAGGCTATTAATTGGGCACATGTGCTTACATATTGCCTTTAGATACCAATCAATGAACGATACAGCCATTTCTCAATTCAAAAGTAATTAGGCCATTTTGTTCAGAAATGTGAATTTTTTCTTCCGTCAGTTTGTTTTCTACACATCATAATCAAGTAAATTAGAAAATTGCAGTACTGTCATCTTTTTGTAAAAAAATATAAATCCATTTTTTTAAATATATGTGAAATTTAGTCTATTCCGATTATAGTGAACATACGTATTTATCTTCATTCTGAAGGCATATTAATCCATTTTTCCGTGGTAATTACAACACTAGAATTGGCATTGAATGAAATATAAAGCCGATGTATTGAGATTCAATCGTGAAGATTTGTTCGATAGTGCAGTAACTTTATTTTAGAATACAATAACATTATAAGTATTTTAAGGAATATACCAAAAAAACATTCGTTTTACATAATTTCAGGTTCTCAAATATATGGTTTCATGTTGTAACTTTTATAATATCAGTGATGTGCTAAGAGGTGCTAAGAGGTGCTAAGAGGTGCTAAGAGNCCGTCAGTTTGTTTTCTACACATCATAATCAAGTAAATTAGAAAATTGCAGTACTGTCATCTTTTTGTAAAAAAAATATAAATCCATTTTTTTTAATATATGTGAAATTTAGTCTATTCCGATTATAGTGAACATACGTATTTATCTTCATTCTGAAGGCATATTAATCCATTTTTCCGTGGTAATTACAACACTAGAATTGGCATTGAATGAAATATAAAGCCGATGTATTGTGATTCAATCGTGAAGATTTGTTCGATAGTACCTAGTGCAGTAACTTTATTTTAGAATACAATAACATTATAAGTATTTTAAGGAATATACCAAAAAAAACATTCGTTTTACATAATTTCAGGTTCTCAAATATATGGTTTCATGTTGTAGCTTTTATAATATCAGTGATGTGCTAAGAGGTGCTAAGAGGTGCTAAGAGGTGCTAAGATGTGACTGCCGACATTATGGTAATTGGAACTTTCCAAATAGTAGATTACAAAATCGGAAGCTTACCAAGTGCAACAGGCCTTACTACGTTTAATGTTTTTTCTACTATTCCAAAATCCACGTGTGAAACAATTGACGGACGGTCAGTGAGCTGTTCTTGGCCGTCGCAGGGGACGAAGGAAGGGAGAAAGTGGAGAATAGAAGGTCAGCCCCGCTAACGAGAACTTTCTTGTAATACAGAGAAAACACTGCTGTGGTCCATTCCTGGTTACTTCACACTTTTCTCAAGCCCTGCTAAAGTTCTACTTTCGAGCTATTTCTCCGCCTCGTGCAAAGAAAGCTTAACCGAGTCAAAAAATTACATCAAAGTGGCAGCGCGCCGCATTCGTGCGCACTCATCTTAATATGATAATATTTTGTATGAGAACTATTTCATACTAGGCATTACCAACACAGTATTTTCCCTATGTTTTAATNAGAACTTTCTTGTAATACAGAGAAAACACTGCTGTGGTCCATTCCTGGTTACTTCACACTTTTCTCAAGCCCTGCCAAAGTTCTACTTTCGAGCTATTTCTCCGCCTCGTGCAATGAAAGCTTAACCGAGTCAAAAAATTACATCAAAGTGGCAGCGCGCCGCATTCGTGCGCACTCATTTTAATATGATAATATTTTGTATGAGAACTATTTCATACTAGGCATTACCAACACAGTATTTTCCCTATGTTTTAATCCGTACTAATTATGAATGAAACATTGTAATTGATAGTTAACAGACGTACAAAACGCTCGTGATACACGGCATGTTAACAAACAACCATGCACGTATACAGGCTTATTTGTCAAAGGTTTGATTGAAAACGTGTGAAGAAACCACGAATAGACTGTAAACTGTAGTAGAATTATTAATTATATTCGTGGAAACATCAGACTGAAACAGACTGTAGTTGAGTAGGCGATAGTGATGGGGTTGTATGACGGCCAACATATGGCGAACTTCCACCCATAAAAACATCAGACATGCGATGGTTTAGCGTTTATTTCAAACTAGCTTTCTGTCCATAGTTTCCCTGGAATTATTTTTTGACATTTCAATAGGTGAGATTTTAAAGCTACGAGAATACCAATCAATACCTTGTCGCCTTAATTAGCTGTAGAGCATTCCACTCTTTTTCACCTTCTCAAGGGTTGAATCTAAAACAAATCCTGTAACTACTTTCTAGGTATTTATATATCCTATATGAACCTAACGAAGCAAATAACATAACAATATCTCATCGGGTTAATGCACTGTCGGAGATTCCTTGAAAATAACCCATTTCACCCTTTTAGGAGTCGAATTTCGAAAGAAAAAAAAATCCGTTCTTAGTGGAAGCCAGCGCCCCGCGGGGAAGACATTTCTATGTCATCGTGCTTTTGGTTCCCGCAATTTTGGTCTGCGCTTTGATAGGTGAGTCAGTCTGTCAGTCAGTCGGGGCACTTCGTGTCATGCGTAGTGAGTGGTGATTAAAGCATTGTCTTCGTGGCATTGTCATAGGATTATCAGTTCCCAGGGAATCGTGTTTCTTATCGGCTGCGTGTTGCCTTATATAGACTATTCACGGTTTCTTTACCCCTTTATAATCAAAACTTTGAAAAACCACCCCGTATATGATATGTTTGATTGTTCCCCCAAATATCTCACGTGCCACAGGCATTTTATACATCTGTTAACGCATAAGCATCTTACATTTTGTTCATTTGAACTTTAACTTATATTTAATCTCTAATGTAAAATATTGCATTTATAATTAATGCACATAAATACACGGAGAAAATATGAATGTTGGTAATGCCTGGTAAGAAACAGTTTGCATTCAAAATGTTGTTAGAGTGCGTGTGAGTGTGGGGCGTTGTCCCATTACTGTGGTGTTCTAGGCTCGGTTTAACTTTGTTTGCATGAGGCGGAGGAATAACCAGAAAGTATAAATTTAACAGAGCTTCAGGAAAGCTGGAAGTAACCGTTAACGGACTATAGTCGGGCATTACAATTGTTCGTTCTGAAACTGGTCCTCAAATTTTTTCGAACACGGCGAGGTTCAAGTTTGGGATGCAAAAAATACATGTTTTGTCAGTTTCGACATGCGATTAACAACCCGTCTTTACGGACCCAATCATGCTTCTGCGTTGAAAAATTTGGTGCAAAACAAAATTGAAACATTCCATAATTTCAACGGAATAATAAAGTGTCGATGAGTTTTGCTGTGTTTTCGTATCTTTGTTTATTTACATTCTTGTATGCAGACCTCAAAGTTCAATCTTCAATAGTCCACCTAATATTTAAAATAAAAAGGTGTCTCAGGTCTAACTGGTGTGGTTTTTATCACCCTTGGGAGTCATATTAGCCCGCCAAATAAATGTCCCGCCTTATTTTGTACTGATGAACCTGTAGTCGAAGTTTGTCAGCCTAATGCAAATACACCCTGTATAACTGTGTGTGTGCGCGCATACGTGAGCTTATGGCATAACACAATTGCAGTGGAATACGTTTGTGTTTTTGTAAAAGCAACTTTGTTTTGCTCTGTTATATTTAGTGTTACCAAATGTCGGCTTCGTTAACAACTTATGTACTGTACAAAACTACCACTAATATGCGGCGAACGAAGATTTCCAGTCGGTAGACACGGTCTTATAACTTAAAATATTTGTACTACAGCCATTTTAATAAACAGCTCTTTATTACTAAACTTATTGATGTTTACGGGAAGTTATCGTGTCATTACTTGCAAAATGTTTAACTGACTGGTTCAGGATGTGGAGTGTGAGGCCTTTCGCCAAATAGTTCCTGCTCTCTCATTCTAAATGGACATCGGCCATATTGAGTATGAGTAGGATGTCCTTGAAAAGTTCATAACTTTGACCCCGATGACCTTCAATCTCATAAATTCTATAAAAATGCAGAGAAGAGTAAAAAATTTTTTTTTTTAACTTGAGAAAACTGTTTTAATATTAATTGTATACAAAATTGCTAATAATGTCAACAAAAATTTGGTGGGCACTTCAGTCATGTTTATTGTATAACCATAGGATATGCAAAATTGAAAAAAAAAATCGTTAATATTTAGCAATGTACTTACACTAGCCATGTTACATGTTCTGACCTCAACCTTGACCTCCAGAACATGGAAAATTTGTGAAAACATAAAAAAATTTGACAAATATAAAAATTGAGGGAAAATGGACAAATGCCATGATGTGTACAGCAGTAGCCATCTTGGATGTTCCAATTTTCACTTCATCCCAGTGACTTTGAAACCAAAATAAGAGAAAAAAATTTCCTAAATTATAGTAACATACTCGATCTCGAACAAGACAATCTGGCACAAAGACCTTAAGACCTTTTTAACCTTGCTACCTCGTGGGCCATCTTCATCTTCGTCTCCGGCGAAGCTGAGGTACATAATTTTTACCTGATTCTGTACTTTAAAATATGATTTTTCCCTCTTTTAAATTAAGGTCATTTTCACATTTTATTAAGAGGGGGTGGCTGTTAGATATGATTATAGGGTTGTCAGTCGTAAAAATTAATCGAACTTGTAAAAATATCCATCACATTTTTCAAAATTACAAGTTTGGCAAGAGATTAGAACTGGTAGCGAGCATAGGTGATAAGCAACCTGCTAAGAAACATCACACAACGATAAGCCATCAGTACTTTCTTAAAAATAGTGCAACGTCGTATAACAAGCGTTTCACATGTGAAGGACGACACTTTTTACTAACTAAAGTAATTTAACAAAACATAGGAAATGTTTGAAATAAATTGTTTTCCTATTTATGTACGTAACTTTTTTTCCATGAGCAGACCGCGTCGCTATGCATAAGCATAAGTAGACAAGTCAGGCCAAAGTAATAGACGCTAGAAATGTAGACTTCACCGTGAATTTGTTACGGAATACGTTTACTGATTTCAAAATGAGGGTTCTTGAAATTTCGAGACGTTCTATAATTTCTTTAAATGCCCGAGAAATACGTTCCAGCCATGCCAAACGCAAGCGTCGTTGGTCGCGCATGCCAGGCCAGCAATAGTTCGCGCCCATCTCTCGGCATGACTCGTGAAGTGAGCACCGGGGATGGTACCGTGTGGTTCGGAGCTCACTGTTGTCATGGGGACACGCCTCTACACTCTACACATCATTTAAACGTTTCGCAATTACTTTTTTTTTTAACTGTTAGCTTATCGTTCGCGTCTTCGTCCGCATGTACTACGCGAAGCGGCTGCTAATTTCCTTTTTCGAGCGACCTCTGTGTGCACTAATGTGGATTAGTGTCAATGCCCTCAGGTGCTAGGACCACCAGATGCCAGTTGATCTTACTCTGTAGCCGGCCACGTAGAGCTGCCCGTGTGAGAAGCAGTCATCCCTCAAGTCTTTTCCTGTCACTTTACGCGACTGTCCCTGGATCCCACTATAGTCACAGCGGAACAGACCTTCAGGGGGAATTTGAGACTTAAATTCGAAAGGGTACTCGTGTGGTAAGATTAGTATGCCCGTTATGAAAACTTATTCTCCTCGGGCTTATCTAGTGAAGACTGTGGCCTCCATTAAATCTTTTTCCCAAGCCTTCGCCTGTTGCCTGGTTCTATATGAGCGTTTTGGCGGTAACATTAATGGAGCTCCAACCTTAAGGATAAGCTTGTGTGACAATAGACTATGACGATATATGCTGTTGATGACTCCACAGAATAATGGACTGTGTCCAAAGACTGGTGTTCCATTTGTTACAAGTTGCCTGAGGAGCGTACCCGAGTTCGTGAAGGATGGAGGTCTTCATACAAGTCAAATAACCTTTAAAATAACTAAATTAGTTTTTTTAATTTATTTGCACAGCTATTATTTACAACATTAATCTACCTATCTCCCCTTTTAGGCCTATTTTTTTTTATTTCTCAGTGAGCGCAATATTTAATGTCTACCTCAACTCTAATTAAAGTCCGCACACTCATCATTAAACAATGTTCACTCTGGACCATCATTTGTAATGTCTTACACTTCACGCGTTCATTTCAATAGTCCCGCCTGCCAGTCGCACTCTTCCCTGCACCGATCGTCGCAGTCTCAGATTTTACTCCCGCTGGTCACTTCCGTCGCCACTCGTTGCTCTNTTAAAATAACTAAATTAGTTTTTTTAATTTATTTGCACAGCTATTATTTACAACATTAATCTACCTATCTCCCCTATTAGGCCTATTTTTTTTATTTCTCAGTGAGCGCAATATTTAATGTCTACCTCAACTCTAATTAAAGTCCGCACACTCATCATTAAACAATGTTCACTCTGGACCATCATTTGTAATGTCTTACACTCACGCGTTCATTTCAATAGTCCCGCCTGCCAGTTGCACTCTTCCCTGCACCGATCGTCGCAGTCTCAGATTTTACTCCCGCTGGTCACTTCCGTCGCCACTCGTTGCTCTTCTGGCTCATCGTCTATCGCATAAGGTCACACAATCGCCTAGAATCCCGACTCTCATAAACTCTCCGCCCGTCGCTTATGTTGTTTCAGCGGCCGCACCCCGGGTCATCCTGAGAGAGGCAAGGACGATCAAAACCAGAAAATTCTTTCAGATAAGTGCAGGAATTGTATCTACGCACGATACTAAGCAGCGGCCACATAACACATTTATACCAATTTAAATAACTTAAGTAAACCGTGCTAATTATTTATTATACTGTTATATTGTTAACGTTGCTCAGTCCTTCTTACATCTTCTTATTTTGATCAGTATTTGTAAATTCACTTTAAAGTACAGAATATTGTACAAATTAATTTATTTTTTCTAAGCATTTCTAGTTGTACTGCTTCTGGAATATATACAAGTTATATTAAATATTATT
Source organism: Clitarchus hookeri (assembly GCA_002778355.1). NCBI lineage: Eukaryota > Metazoa > Arthropoda > Insecta > Phasmatodea > Phasmatidae > Clitarchus > Clitarchus hookeri. Next base: position 128,001 of record NQII01006164.1, read on the forward strand.
ATACTGAATAAAAGCTCAGGTTTGTGAGGAAACCAAATCAGAACCAACGGCTTCGCCATTTTTATAACATGCGATTTTGATAGTTCTCTGGGTGATTCGCAAATTTATAGTTCTGAAAGTTCTGTTTGCTACAAAAACCAATAAATTTCTCCTTTATCAGCTAGGTTGGTCTGTGGGGTCTGCATCCTACCTCGCCACCCACGCTGGTCTAGGCCTTCATTATGTGGCATTACAATATGTTAGTTTAGACCACTAAATTGCATAAGTATGTGATAAGCATGTCACAATAAAACTTCCTGTATTTCTCCGGACTTGTAACATAAACTGTGTCGAATATATGTACAGTAATCACAGTTCTGCAAAATGCATTCGTGACGGTACTTCGTCGGGGGTGTAATTGCCCACCCGCCAGTCGCATGACCATAAGGCGGTGATGCGAGGAAGAGGAAACTAATGTGATTACCGTAGGTGCTTGCTTTACTATAAGAACCAGCAATGCACGGCACGACGCACGTGTGTCGCTATACCAAGATACTGGGATTGACTGAGTGTGGTTCGCTAATATCCTGACATTAGAAAAACCATTTTTACGTTGACAGAATATACTTTGTGTTTCAAGTGTGGTAATAACATTCTTTACGCGGCATTTTAAAGCCCCTTCACAGCAGACTACTTGCGACTTTCAACAGTGTCTTCTGGGGATGGCGGGGGTCGTGGTGGCTGAGCGGCTACCCTGCTCGTCTCCTACCAAGGCGAACTGGGCTCCTGGATTTTCGCATGTGGTAATCGTGCCGGACGATGCCGCCGGTCTGTGGGCCTCGGGGATCTCCTGTTTCCCCCGCGCTTTCATTCCGGCGCTGCGCCATTCTCACCTCAGTCACCCTAATCGGCCCTCAAAACCTCGTTGTTAAGCTGCCCAAATCTCTTCACTCACTCACTCACTTCCGGGGATGGCAAAACCAAGCTGACACTCTAAAAATACTTTCTCTGCTGCAACAAATGTTTGGTTGCCGCAAAACAATTCATCGTTAAATATGACCGACTGCAAAGTAAGTTTGCCATAAAACATATTTTTACTATATATTAATGGCAATGTTGACATTTCATTTTCGTTACAATAGTTCATCATTTATTTCTGTGATAAATTGAGATATGTATTTCATGTGGTAAGGTAGCATTTAGAAAGTTTCGTCAAGTACTAAAAACTATAACGAACGAAAGAAAGGTTTCAATATCATTCAACACTTTCCTTCGGTGTATAGTAACATTTCTTTACTGTATACGAAACTAACTCAAGAATCTGTTTTTCTTTGCTGTAAAAAAAATTTNGCCGGACGATGCCGCCGGTCTGTGGGCCTCGGGGATCTCCTGTTTCCCCCGCGCTTTCATTCCGGCGCTGCGCCATACTCACCTCAGTCACTCTAATCGGCCCTCAAAACCTCGTTGTTAAGCTGCCCAAATCTCTTCACTCACTCACTCACTTCCGGGGATGGCAAAACCAAGCTGACACTCTAAAAATACTTTCTCTGCTGCAACAAATGTTTGGTTGTCGCAAAACAATTCATCGTTAAATATGACCGACTGCAAAGTAAGTTTGCCATAAAACATATTTTTACTATATATTAATGGCAATGTTGACATTTCATTTTCGTTACAATAGTTCATCATTTATTTCTGTGATAAATTGAGTTATGTATTTCATGTGGTAAGGTAGCATTTAGAAAGTTTCGTCAAGTACTAAAAACTATAACGAACGAAAGAAAGGTTTCAATATCATTCAACACTTTCCTTCGGTGTATAGTAACATTTCTTTACTGTATCCGAAACTAACTCAAGAATCTGTTTTTCTTTGCTGTAAAAAAAAAATTTTGCACAAAATAAAAACGTATAAAGAATTAATTAAAAAACAATTCTAAATTTACCTAAATTTACAGCAAGATTTTGTTAGTGTAAACAAAACCGCATGAAAGAAAAGTTTCTCTCTGCTATACAATAAACTTATAATGTTTTTTTGTTTACAGTGAAGCTGCATTGACGTGAATGATTCAACACAACAAAGTGCAACTGCGAGAAACTTCCGTCGCAGTAGGTAACGCGCGGCAATGACCTCCTGCGCTGTAGCGAGCTGCACGCAACGACACTATATACTTAGAGAACTGTCAAGGCAAGGCAACAACCCTTCACTCCACTCCTCTTGTCCTTCATGTCCGACTGTGGAAACAACCATACAGTTTCATCACAGAATATCAGAGTATAGTGTGTTCGCGGTTTCTTCACACTTCTTGATGTGAATCTTTGAAAAATCACCCCATGTATGACGTTTTTAGTTATTTCCTAAATATGCCACGTATGAAACGTTACGTACCTCTGTTAACATAGAAGTATCTTATTTTCGTTAAATTGAAGTTTTAGCTATATTTGACTAATAAATGATAATATTTCAATACGCATAAAAACAGTGAGAAAAAATCTGCATTGGTAGCGCCTAGTAATAAATAGTTCTCATGCAAAATATTATTGCAACATAGTGCTCGCGAATTTGGTGCTTGGACTTTGGTGTTATTTTCTAGACTTAGTTAAGCTTAGTTTGTACGAGGCGGAGGAATATCCTGGAAGTAGAACTTTAGCAGGGCTTCAGAAAAGTGTGAAGTAACCGTGACTGGGTTGTAGATATCTTTACAACGTAATTACATGGGCACTGGTTCAAAGTATAAGCATTCCCGATTTATAGAAGCTCGGAAGAGCTAAGAGAGTCTCACAAAATACAAAAAAAAAAGGAAAAAAAAAGGATGTTTTAAAAATAACTGTAAACTTNCGCGAATTTGGTGCGTTGGACTTTGGTGTTATTTTCTAGACTTAGTTAAGCTTAGTTTGTACGAGGCGGAGGAATGTCCTGGAAGTAGAACTTCAGCAGGGCTTCAGAAAAGTGTGAAGTAACCGTGACTGGGTTGTAGATATCTTTACAACGTAATTATATAGGCACTGGTTCAAAGTATAAGCATTCCCGATTTATAGAAGCTAGNTGGTTCAAAGTATAAGCATTCCCGATTTATAGAAGCTCGGAAGAGCTAAGAGAGTCTCACAAAATACAAAAAAAAAAGGAAAAAAAAAGGATGTTTTAAAAATAACTGTAAACTTATCTGGCAACTTCTTTTAATATTGCAAAATGCAAAATCACATCTAAGACCTGAGATCTGCTACTGCATCAGACGGTGAGTGGAACACCGGGAGACACGATGGCAAAGTGTGTGTAGCGGGTCTTTCCATTAATAAATTCCGAGGCGACACATGCCAGCACTGATTGCCTTAGTGGACACAAAGCTCTTAGAAACCCCGCGTCTATAGAGCAACAAAAACTGAGTGTGAGGAAATTTTGCATCCTAAAGGTGTGGAATAATATTTTATTTGTAAAGTCGAACTCTACAGATTTCGTGTTTATTACGAACATGGAGGTACGTAATTAATTTTTGTCTTTTTGAAAAAAAAAATGGGTTGTAAACATACAAGTACTGATAAAAATTAACACGCCCATTCAAAATAATAACTTAACTTGTAGTATTTCTAAAATTCGCATTTGACGGGATGTGATTGATTGAATAATGCACTCCGATAGTGAGAGGCAAGAGCACTCACCGAATACGCGCACTCCAATAGTGAGAGATAAGGGGACTCACCGAATACACGCACTCCGATAGTGAGAGGCAAGGGGACTCACCGAATACACG
>NQII01006165.1:13645-68633 GCA_002778355.1 Clitarchus hookeri
TCTCTCTCTCTGTGTGTGAACACGCATGCCACAACAAAGGTCTGGGAACCAGAAGGATGCCCGGAAGGCCCACCTTGAATATGGTTGTTGAGAAGGTGACCTGGGGAAAGACTTTGTATATACTGAAGCAAAAGTAGCATTCGAGAGGGACATGTATCAGATTGATGCTTAATAGGATTCGACAAGTTGTGCCAAGTTACATGCCCGTTCAAGCGACGACCACTGCTTCACCGTTGTCCAGGGTGAGGAGGGGGAGGGGGGGAGAGTACCTCGGCCTTACCCTCCAACAGCAAATCCTAATAAGGGTAAGTGAAGAGGCAGCAACTTTGTGTGCATGCGATTATTTTTCACTGCCACCAACTGTTTTTTTGTTTATTGCGCGTGCCGCCATATTGCACAATGGCAAACTCTGGTGTTTGAAGTGAAACTCAGTGTTGTTTTGCATTCTGTTCGGTCAGACGTCATGCGGCTAAACTCTGTGAAAAATGGCTAACATTTTGGTCCTCCGGGTTGGATCAGTGATTTAAATAATAAATACAGTGTGCAGTCATGCATTTTTAATGTCGTAACACCGGTACATTGGTATATTTCCACGTATTCCCGACGGTAAATGTACTTGCAGATCGGGCCAGGTTATGATGCTTTTGTGCTGCAACGACATTCGTTGTATCATTTATCAGTTATATTCCTTCGTTTTGTGTGTCACGATAGCGTAAAACACATTCAATAATTACTCAAAAAAAGTTTAAAATTTGGTTGTGTCTAGTAAAGCGCATAATAAACAGACTTCTTACACTCGCCGAGCAAGTTCAAATGGATTTAAGTCGTGCAGGTTTATTCCAGGCTCACTGCAGAGACTTGCAACAACTGAAAGGTGAGTTTGAAGAGAATCGTCTGCTAGCGGCACAAGTATCTGAAACTGATTGGGTTGCAGAATCAGACACCAACTAGTTGGAGTTGGAAGAATTTGATGTGGCATATTATAGGATGCAGGAAGTTTTTTCTGAGCTCTCTGTCACTCGANCTAGTTGGAGTTGGAAGAATTTGATGTGGCATATTATAGGATGCAGGAAGTTTTTTCTGAGCTCTCTGTCACTCGAACCGAGCGAAGTGGTGTGTCCAACCATGAAAAACCTTCTAAAATTACAGCTCCCGACTATTAAGGGCAGTGCTACCTAGTGGACGAGTTTACTTCCACTTTATTTTGAGAATTATGGACTGGCTTAGGAAGCTCTAATTGAGCGATATAAAGATGTGCAAACCATTGCCACCATGCACTGGGATAACATTATACATCTTCCAAAACTCATTGTCAGTGCACCTGAGAAACTACGTAACATGGTAGACGAGATCAAGGAGAATCTGGGTGCTTTTAGGATTCTCAAATTTCCAGTAGGTGAGTGGAGCTTTGTTTTTATTAAATATTGTATTACCAAAATTGGATCAGGGCATGTCACCATTCCTACCGTCAATCAGTTACTACAGTTTCTTGAGTCACGTTGCAAGACTCTGCTGTTAGTCAGCAGCCTCTGGATTATGTTGTCACCAAGTGTACTGTGTCTGGGCCTGGTTCAAGTGCTAAGAGTACATTTATGGCCACCTCTGGTAGCGATGTATGTGCTGCATATCCAGGGACCCATTCCATTTATAAATGTCCTGAATTTCTTGCAAGATCATTAGAAGGAAGACGAGAGGTGGTGCGAGGAAACAATCTCTGTTTCAACTGCTCAGGTTCACATCATGTAAAGGATTGTACCTCACGAAAGAAATGCATGCCNGAGGAAACAATCTCTGTTTCAACTGCTCAGGTTCACATCATGTAAAGGATTGTACCTCACGAAAGAAATGCATGCTATGCCACAGAAGCCATCATACCCTCCCCCGTGACAGATGAGCTAGTTGAGGTCACACCCACTGTGCTGTCAATGACCTCTCGCAGCAACTGTTGTGTTAGGAACAGCCTTGGTTCACATTAAGGCTGCTAATGTTGCTTCAGCTCAAGTTCGTGCTCTTTTAGNACTGTTGTGTTAGGAACAGCCTTGGTTCACATTAAGGCTGCTAATGTTGCTTCAGCTCAAGTTCGTGCTCTTTTAGATTCACGGTCGCAATCGTCCATTTCAGAAAGTTGTGTCCAGAGGTTGGGTTTGCGTCGCTGCAGTGCTTAGGTTCCAGTAGTCGGGCTTGCCCACTCAGTTGTTAATGCCAACAGGGGCAAGGTGACACTCACCTTGATGCCTTTGAGAGCTGAACCCAGTGTTATAACAGAAGCATTAATTTTAAAGGACATTGCATCAAAGTTGCCCTATGAGGTGCAGAAAGAATACGAGGGTTTGGAACTGGCCGACCCTACTTTTAACATTCCTGGACCAGTTTACATACTGTTGGGAGCAAATGTTTACCCAGACTTGGTTGATGGTGGGCGGCATCAAGCCCTACAGGTATTTCCTGCTGCTCTGCATACTGTGTTTGGCTGGGTTCTTATGGGGAGGATTGACCATGGAGCAGTTGCTGCTACCAATAGTGTTGTCTCTTTTTTCACCACAGCACAGACAACCTACGAAGGTTTTGGGAGTGTGAGGAATTGCCTGCAGAAAAGCATGTTAATCCAGAGGATGACGAGTGTTAACACCACTTTGTCCAGACTCGCAGCCCTACTCCTGAAGGACGATATGTGGTTAGACTCCACTTCAAGCATCCTCGTGACCTTGGCGACTCCCGTCTTCAGGCAGTAACCAGGCTACACCATTTAGAACATCACCTCAGCAGCCAACCNTCATTTAGAACGTCACCTCAGCAGCCAACCAGAAATCAAAAGGGAATATAATGCATTCCTGGAGGAATACGAGGCATTGGGGGACATGCACTGCTTGGAGTCAGTTCCTGAGTCGCAGACGGTCTATTATATTCCTCATCGTGTCATTAAGGAAAGAAGCTCCGCAACAAATTTACGGGTTGTATTTGATGTCTCTGCTCCTACTACGTCTGGAAACTCACTCAATCATGTGCTAATGGCCGGGCTGAAACCTAGAGCACTGTGCCACTAGCCTTCAAACAACCAGTGCCTGCAGCTTACTGAGTAAGCCAGACAATAGGTCCAAACAACTGCATCATGAGACAACTAACAAACACCTGGTTAAGTGACCTGAAGCACATGTACACATGCTACCATGGCAAGCTCCCACCTCACCTGGTACATTACACACAGCAAGGACAACCAAAAGTTCAACATAATACTGATCGTGATAATCTCACAAGTGAAAGGCAGCGAATATTACATTAAAAATTACTGTAATTCTGAAACAATCAATCAATGAAATCTCATACGTCAGAGTCTGATATACGTAAAAGATTACAAAGTGACCCAAAGTGACATAATACTAGGAGTACAAAATAAGTATGATTTCATTCACATGTGTGGTGTGTAAAACACTACNGTTTGCATGTGTGGTGTGTAAAACACTACCACACCCTTTTAGGCTTCTCATGGGGATAAAATTTATTATTTCTATTAGAGAAACCATTTAAAATTTTTGCCTGAATGATTGTTTTTCTATTACAAGAGACAACTTAATAAAAAATCTAATAATTAAAAGTAAATGCATATTGTGCTACTTTAATTTAATCTGTTAATTATATGCAACAATTAATCTTTATTAATTACAAACACAGTCTTCCTTTGATTAATAAAGCTGATTACAAAATTTTACACTTGCTAGTGCTTTGTCTAAATACAGTATGTATTATCACTATTATGGTAAATAGTGGAGTTCTTCATCAGTGCCGGTTTGAGTTTCAAACTTTGCATTCAATTTATTCAGCCAGTGCCTCTTATGTGGTATTCATCAAGTACAACATGACTTAATTATTTTTTTCAAATGAAGTTCCAGAAGAATAAGTCTACGAGTGGGATGTAAAAACTGAAGGCGGAATCTGAGCGACGTCTTAATACTTGCTGGCTAACCAGAACCAAGTTCCTTCGTAAGTTGCAAAAAGGTATTTTGAGAGTTATGGCCAAAAACTGGCATAAGGAAAAANAACCAGAACCAAGTTCCTTCGTAAGTTGCAAAAAGGTATTTTGAGAGTTATGGCCAAAAACTGGCATAAGGAAAAAATTAAGAAATAAAAGAAAAACTGTGTGAAATCAGTTTCTTATACAGAACAAAAATCTAATCACTAAGGAACCATAGCTTCTGACACACACTGGGTTAATTTCACAACACATTATAAAAATTTGCACTGAATTATAGTATTTGGTAATAGTGCGTGAAACTCTGGGAAAACGCATTCTTGAAACTTCTAGAAACTCTTTCTGTTTTGAAGTGTTGACAATGACATCTTACATGATTATATACCACACCAGATTTCTTTTTAATATGTATTTTTAAGTATAGTTAATATTTTTATGCTGCTCATTTTACTATCTTTTCCATTTTACCACCGCTAATATTTTTAATGAGTGATAACATATCTTCATATGCAAATTAGAGGATGATAATGCAACAAAACAAAACTATGCTAGCCCTTTCATTACTACAGTATTCTTTACAAATCACACCTTAATTTATCCAAGACAAAAAAAAAAAAGATCTATCACAGCACATCATCAAACTAGATGCATGTACCAAGCTTCAAAACTCCAAGCAAGGAATGTCTGAAATAAGTACTTTACTCAATACAAAAAGGCTATGGAAAATAGAGATTTTTTTTTTAATAGAACTGTTCTGGTAACAATAATAAGTATTGATATTGACCGACACTTTCCCTTTTCCAAAGATTCAGTATCAGCTAATATTCATCGCCATTTTTAAGAACTACATTTTATTACATACTTTCCACAATCATACTACATATGAAAAACATGCATTGCCCAATATTAATTAGGTTTTAACAGGTTTTTAAATTATTTATAAATTCAACAATACCTTAATTAGACAAAATTATGGCTGGTCAAAAAAAAAAAAAAAAAAAAAAAAACACACCAAAGACTTTGTAGTTGATGAAAGGTAACCAATTACAACTAGATACATGCTGATTTTAAAAATAAAACAACTTAGACGAACCAAAAAGTTCTGGCTTTCAATTCCAGCTGGTCCCATCTTCTCCAAACTTGCCTTCCCTCGTGCAGGATTCCTGGTCCCACACTAGCAGTCACCTACTTGCTTAATCCCGTTAGCCAGCTAACATTTCTACAATAATGCCTGTGTTTCATCTTTACATAACTTCAGGTGCTGTCATGTGGTTCCGTAATACTCGGAGAGGCAGTTTAGTGGGAGGGAGAGAGATACGCCACACTACTGCGACAGAGTACTGGTGATGGCAATGGTTTTGAGGAATTAAAAACAACATTGGAAAAAATTGTATTGGAACCATAATTTTCACTTTGAACAGAGGGAAAAGTCAAGGAACTGAGAACTTAATTTTGCTAACACAGTGAGTCTGCAGTTCTACAAGAAGCAGTACATAAGCACACCATACATTAAATTGATTATTATTGTTCTTTTTGGGTACAAAAATATTGAACTGAAATGTCTTTCTCTGTCCCATACTTCACCATATTACGCACACATACCAGTAAACAATACACATGCAAAACAGCCATACAATTGACTAAAAACCAAAATAGCTAGTTCTACTATACATACTCAACAAATGATTTTAAAACAGCAAACATTAAACAATACTGATTATGTGGAAGAAACATACAGTACTAATGCCATCAGACATTACATGTTACATCAGCACAATGCTGATCCATTTCATTCCCATTGTTAACACCAACAAGTGCAAAAGGAAGTTATAAGTTAAAAATTACGGGTTTGAATTGAAGCCATCAAAAACTCTCTTCATTTCAAAAGTGCAGCATTCTAAAAGACAGTTGAGCTTTTCAAAACATGCACAACTACACAATATAAATACTGTATGTACATTTGCTTAAGAAATTATACTGGTATTCACAATCATCGCACCCCAGTTTGCTGTATTAAAACTACCCTGCTAATACCTGATATGACAAACTGTTACAAATTTAAACTTTCGAATTCACTGAACTGTATTTCGCCGTCCATCTTACACACTTGGAATTTTTTTGTAATTTGTCAACAGTATGTTATGAAAATTTTAATTTTTTTTTAATATTCATAACATTAACAAGAAGGGCAAACTATTGAAAGTGATGATTAGTGGTATTGCGAGTTAATAAATTAAGCAATTGAACATTACGGAAAATACCATATTGCAAATAACAAAAACTAAAGATCAAAACTCACTTGCAGGATTAATGCTATATTTGATAAACATGAACACAGACACCACCAGATAAAAAACTGTGCTGAAGTTATAATATTTAAAATACTTCTGTAGTTACAAACGATAATTACTGAATGGTCCCATACAGAGATTACAATATTTTTTTGTGAAAATCGTGTACAACAGTTACACTTCAACATGACATCTGTACAGTTAATAAAACAATACTCTATCATTTTAGATCATGCATATCTACAACAAATCTAAACACCAGTAGCAAAAATAAATTGTGCAAAATATAATATATAAAATATAACACTACAAATAATAAATAAATATTAAAAACTGCAACAGGTTTGTATGCGGGTGAAACACTGCTCACATCAGATCTACTTCTCAAACTGCAGCATCGTCCTCTTCATCATCATCTAACACTAACTTACTGTATTCTGGAGAGNCATCAGATCTACTTCTCAAACTGCAGCATCGTCCTCTTCATCATCATCTAACACTAACTTACTGTATTCTGGAGAGCGCTTTTTGCTCAAGTGGATGATAGGCTCACCTTTCCTCTTGATCCTGAGAAGGACTATCAGCACGACAACGCCGATCGCTGCGGCGGCGCCGATGATGACCCCGAGGGCCACTGCCACAGATGTTGCTTCTTTGTGGCGGAACTCGCTTTCCTCTTTTGCTTTGCTCAGGTTGAAGATCGCTGTACAACACAAGCCGATATACAGTAGTTAATCACTGCTTTGACTGTTTGACAATTAAAAGGAAGAAACTGCTGCAACATATAACTATACTTCAGAAAACGCTATTAATGACAGTAAAAATAAATATGCTACAAAAACAAAAGCAAGGAATGAAAACAGCATGAGTAAAAACTGCTAACTGTAAGACTACACACACGCTTCCAAACTTCTGTCGCAAACAATAGGTGCCAACCATTTATGAAAGCTATCAGTAGTATATTGTTTAAAAATACATAGTTTACATTAATTTTCTGTAGTAACTATTTATTTTGATGTTCTCAACAAAATCATGTGCAAATTGACAGAACTAGAAATACAGTAAATGTAAACTAAAGAATGCTTATTCTCATTCAATAAAACTGTGGTTTTTATCCTTTAAGCACAATTCTGAATTATTTTCGAATTGGTATAAATTCTCTTTAATAACAGCTTGTTTGGTTTGCTACAGGCTCCAGCCAACAATAGGCCCATGCATAGTTAATTTGTAGTTTGGTTGAAGTAAGATCTCTCATTTAAATACTATCCTTTTCAAAAACTTTCTCAGACTGTGGAGAATTAAGTATACATTTTGATAATGAGAACGGCTACATTTGAAACAATTTGACAATAAACATGTGCAAAAAGAAAGAAGTTTCAAATTCTTTGAATAGGCCAACCTTGAATGAGTTCAATCATGTTTGCCAACATAAAAGCCAGATACGAAGACATAATTTTCATCCTTGTCAATTTCACAGTTTTTTGCTGCAGATAATGAAAATTTCCTATATATGCAGGATTGTATGTCCTTCGTCGATTTCCGTAAACGCGAGGTGACGTGCCACGAGCGACGTCATTCTCTCATCTAGCCTCGCCACAGTCGCAGCCTCTTTCTAAGAAGAGCCATTACGCCGTACACGTCACAGGGTGCCTTCCAAGCCAGGGTAATTGCCTGGCCGTTGCCGCCTTCTGCGCTGCAAACAGCTTCGTATCACGTCGCTGCTTAATCCTCCAGCTCTTGGCGCGTGAGGGGAAGTCTCCAACACTCTCAGTTACTCTCTTCTCTCCTTTGCGTTTCTCTCTCCACACCCCACAACCCCTCGTACTGGCACTGCGAGCCCAGTATAAATAGGATCTGCAGTCCTCATCAGTTCGAGACTGTCTCGCGCTAGTCCTCTTGCCCGATGTTACTCTGCCCGAGAGCACACCCATGGCTGTATCGTGCCAGTCCACTTGCCCGGTGTCACACTGCCCGAGAGCCACCAAACTTCATGTCTCGTCTTCGCAGAACGTCACGCTGCGCGAAGAGCTGCAGACTTTTTCAAGTCGCAACAGTCTTATGCTGTTCATTCGAGAGCTCTGCTCTGCACGACACTGCCGCGCTGCCCGTCAGCATACCAAAGCCCCTGTACTTCCAGCTATATTGTAGCTTACTCTCAGCTATCACGAGTGCGAGTACCGTAGTATTGGGGTTGCCCTGGCCATTTGCACTGCAGCGTCTTCCGAGACGTAGGTAACTATACCAGTTGGCAACTTAGGACCGGCCCTTTAGGCCTGTCAGGGTACAGACTGGTTTGTGTGTATTTTAATTGAGCAATTAATAAATCTGGCATAAATTGGACTTGGTCGAGTTGTTTCTCCAACATTCTGTATTCCCACACCTTGTTCTTTCTCTTTTTGGTTTGTCACCTATCCTAGTAGGACTCTTCTAGGGTTAGCCACGAGCCGAAACCTTGCTCCTTTTCTCTACTATTGATAACTGTTTCGAAGTGCTACTTCGGAAGCTTGCCAACCTAGGCCTCACAAGAGCCGTTGTCTCTTGGACTATCAACCTTCCAGTAAATGCCTGGGTCAGTCCGCAACGTTCCGCGTGCCAGGTTTCTGGCTTGGAAACGATAGCCCAACTCCCAACAGGAGTCCTGCTCTTCGTGACACCTGGATCAGATTGCGACATTCCGCGCGTGAGGGAGATACGGGAGTAGACGCCCTTTGCCGTCTACTGTAACCTCCAGCTTGGAACTTGGGTCACATCGCGACGTTCCACGCACAAAGTCTCTGGGTTGAAGACCAGTAGTACAGGCCTCCCACCTCAGCTGACCTCCACATCCCTCATTCCACTAGCTAGGGTTAGNCTGGGTTGAAGACCAGTAGTACAGGCCTCCCACCTCAGCTGACCTCCACATCCCTCATTCCACTAGCTAGGGTTAGCTCAGGCTGGGGTACGAAGGGAAAGTGGCCCAGTTGACAACCAGGTATACTCCTGGAAGAAAGAGGAGGCTGCACGNCTCAGGCTGGGGTACGAAGGGAAAGTGGCCCAGTTGACAACCAGGTATACTCCTGGAAGAAAGAGGAGGCTGCACGCCAAAGAGAGTCGACCACCAGGGCAGCAATCTCCACTTCTAACCTCCTCTGGTACGTACCATGCGCAGTATCTCCGCTGCCACCTACGCCGCCGAAGAAGACACCTACCTTCGTCCGGCCAGCTAACATTACCAGGGTAGTCAGAGCCCTTAATGTCGCACCAGGTTATATTCCAACCAGAGCTCACACTCGCCCATCGCTCGCCATCCAAAGCTCAACGCACAATTATTGACGTGACCAAAACCAAATACTCAGGCACCAGAAAAACCCCCCGCTCAAGCGACAACCACGGCTNTACGTACAGAGTTCAAAATAAATCTGCAGCAGCAGTGTCAGACAGAAGAATGTAAGTGTGGACTATGCCGAAGGCGACACAGAACAACTAACATTGTATGGGCCTCACCATTATTTGGGCTGTTCTGGGACAGTGAAGCAGCAGCTGTTGGCAAAACACTGCTTTCTGAAGTATACTTACCCATTTCTAAGCTTGAGCCATTGATATCATCTGAAACACGATAAATTATGCAACAATAATGGTACTACACTAACTGTAAACAAATTAACGTTTTGGCACAAAAAAATTTAAATTTTNAGTACCTCTGCTTTACCCTCCAAAGCAAATCCCATTAAGGGTAAGTGACAAGGTGACAAAGGTTATTGCTGTTTGTGCTTATAGCAACTATATTCTGTGTATCATATCCTTAGAAACATATCTGGCACATTTCATGTTTTAAAAGCCACACAATATCCATTTTCACATACATTTGTTGTTAATATTTCGTTACTCTATGTTTTGAACATTACAAACACTTGTCAACTACATCTGTTACGTACAGAGTTCAAAATAAATCTGCAGCAGCAGTGTCAGACAGAAGAATGTAAGTGTGGACTATGCCGAAGGCANTACGTACAGAGTTCAAAATAAATCTGCAGCAGCAGTGTCAGACAGAAGAATGTAAGTGTGGACTATGCCGAAGGCAACACAGAACAACCAACATTGTATGGGCCTCACCATTATTTGGGCTGTTCTGGGACAGTGAAGCAGCAGCTGTTGGCAAAACACTGCTTTCTGAAGTATACTTACCCATTTCTAAGCTTGAGCCATTGATATCATCTGAAACACAANAGCTTGAGCCATTGATATCATCTGAAACACGATAAATTATGCAACAATAATGGTACTACACTAACTGTAAACAAATTAACGTTTTGGCACAAAAAAATTTAAATTTTCCAATCATGCTAATTAAGTAAAAATTATAATAAGTAGGAAGAAAAAAATTACAACATAATACTGTTATGTTTTGCTCTACTAATGTCCTTAAACTAACATGTATGTACGTGGGTACAGAGTTACATGGCATGAAATACATCAAAGAAGAAAGACCACTTAACCAAAATATTGAAATTTCATAAAAATGTATTTATTGTGGCAAAAGAAGGCTACACCTGATCCAATAGTCACTTATAGACAAAGGAGATGTCTTTCAATTTGTGTGGATGAATTTAACAAACACTGTTTTCACAACTGATGTCACAATTCCATATTTTTAAACTCATTATTTGAATACCTTCTTTCACTCCCACTCTCGAAAAGCAATTCTCTAACAGTATTCCTACAATGAAGACTGCCACCAAACTACCATAGTTACTCATATCTGCCAAACTAACATAAAACATGATAGGACTGTACAAACATTAAATTTACCTAAACTAAAACAAAAAATGACAACTTTCATTTTTTATTTGTTTAAAAATTTGGGTGCCGAAAATTGTAACAAAATGAAAATCCTTGATTTTAACGAATATTCAGGTATTTAGTAAATATTCATTTAGTGCACCAGCAAAAAAAATTTGAGTCCAAATCATTTTGTTTTTTTAACCCCATTATTTTATAACTAAAATAATTACTTAAATGGAATTTTTTATTATAGGCAAAAACCCTTGTTGTAAATTCTCCATATGTTAAATTTTTTTGGTTTGGTTTTGTAACGAATTTGTTATAATGAATAAGTCTAACACAAGAATAAGTGTTATTCAGAGTGTAAATCCGTGATGTTTCATCTGCCCAAATTGTAAATATTTTTAATAATTGTAATACATTATTCACAACCCTTTTTATTCTAAATGCAGGATGGGTGGACGGAAGGACATACAGACAGACAGACAGACACAGACAATCACACACACAGCCAGTCAGACACACACACACACTCTCTCTCTCTCTCATCCTTCTCCCTTGCCCCCTCACCACTCTCTTGAAGTATTTTTTAATGTATTTTCGATTTCTTCTCCAATACAAACAGTAAATTCTTGACAATTCACAACCGAATAGTAAGTATCACCAACGTCAACACCGTTACATTTTTTGAGTTGAACAAATTGTGGGAATTTGTTAAATGCAATTTCTTCTTTGGCCAATACTTACACACAGTCAACAAGTTTACCAACACTTTTTTTGCATTTTCACTGACAGAGGACTTTGATTTGCCAATTGGTGTTTTTGCAAAAAACTCTTTAATTGATTTGGGTTTACTACTGATATTTACAGCATGTATATCCACGTCAGAGTTACAGTGTTTAATGCAATTGTCTTTCTTTAAACTGGTACCGTGCATGCCTACAATAAACTAAGAACTGAAGTTTCTTAAACCCACATAGTTTGTCTTCATTTTCACGACACATGCCGCAGTAAACTAGCTGAACAAAATTATCGCTGGACTTGCATTGCAACCATATATTTCATGGAACAAGTTCCGCTATATGTTTAATGGATCAAGTTCTGCTTTCTACTTTTTAAAAGTGTTTAGTTGTACACCTGCATTACTTGCAGCCTTTTATGCACAAGCTAGGTCTCTCCTAAAAATAAATACAGTAATTGTAGCCATTAACAATCGCTGGCGTTGTTTTGTTTACACCACGGAAGTCATAGACTAAGTGAATGCATACGCGCACGCATTACTTGCGTAATGTTAGCTGGAAAAAAGATAAGAGTCGAAAGCGCTTGTCTCAAGTCGAAACTATGATAATCTACACCAAAGAGTTACAAAAAGTATTTGTGAACACAAATATCTTTGTCATTGGAAAAAATATATTTTAAAAGGTAGACGTGTACAGTTAAAGTTATTCCTTAGAACAGCAGAGATTACCTTGAAAACCCTACCTTTATTATAAAACTTTTTTTGTCTGCAATAAAAGAGCTTGAGTTCGAAGCTCGGGAACTTTTCAATAGGCTCGCTTGGGCTTGGCTGGAACTAAAAATTCCAGGCTTGCAGAACTCTACTTCCCGTCCACATCACAATATGCGCCAATCCAGTCATGGAACAAACATTGAAGTGAATGGTTATGATTTGAGCCACTCCAAATTATTTTAAAATTTAGACATGGATGCTTAAGTTTCAGTTATCTTGTGTAGCATGAAACATTTTTGGTCCTCCGGGCCGGATTTGTTCTGGTATTCGATTGCGCAATTTTTGTGAAGGTGTTGGTTTTTTCATTTCAACACTTGCGCCTGGCAAGGTTTCGATTCAATTTGTGCATTGACATACTAGTTCATTTGTGGCTCGTGCACACTTACACTTCTCAGTTTCTGCACTTGTGTGTTGACGTTTTTTAGTGATTTTGGCAAGCGTGTTGCATCTTTTGTTTTGGCACACGTGCTGCACATTTTTGTCGCGGCATACTTTCAAGTCGCTCAACGAAGAGTGCAAGTTTCTACACGTTCACGAGTAGTCTCATTATTGGAATTGCTGCTTTCCTTTGTGTCCTTTGTCTAGCTGCTGTTTTATTTGTCTAGTTCCACCTATTTTGCTATCACATTTTGTGTGCGTGTTGAGGTTAGATTGTGTATCATGTTATTATTACTCAATTTGGTCGTGTTCTCATAAAACACACAAATGGCAGACATATGTTCAGCATTGACATGACTTTGCTCGACGGAAACTCGCATCTAGCGACCAAGTGATCCCGCTCAGTCTGTCTCTTCTGATGAGACCAAGCGAGAATTTTTCTTGGCTAAGGTGCAGGATCTTCCAACACTCCGCAACCATTTTGAGGCAGATTACATCTCTGTTGAGCAGCAGCTGAGACTGATAAAGATTTTGAGGCCCATACCACACGTATAAAGAATTTTGAAGATAAATATTTTGAGATCATGACGGTTGTAGATTCCCTTACTGAGGTCAAGGAAGCAGCAGAATCATCAACCACTCAGAGGGGCGGAAACTCACATGTGGCTCTACCAAAAATGTTGTTACCTAGTTTTGATGGGGATCCTAAACACAACTTTTCGAACCTGTTTTCTACACTTGTTGTTAACAACATTGACATTTAAAAACTTCACTTCGGGGTGAGCCTCTAGGTATTATCCAATCATTACCTTAGTCGGCCTCAAATTTTACTGTGGAATTTAATAACAAGTCGTTATGAAAACAAATGCCTCGCCAAGGGCATGCATGTCGATACTCTACTGCAGGCACCTACGGCCACTGTTTAGTCTCCTCAGTCCTTGCACCAACCACTTACAGTTATCACAGAGAATGTGTCCGCTCTTAAAGCCCTTGATTTTCCTATTGCTCGGCGGGACCAAATACTCTTTAGTATTGTTTCGAAACGTTTGGTCTCTGCCCTACAAACTCAATAGGAAATGACCTTGTCCAACGACTTTCCCATATTAAGTGAATATTCGGTCTCTCTGTAACAGCATTGTATGGCATGTGAAGCTGCTGTTGGAGCTAAGCCCTAGAGCGCCAGTGAAACTTCATTCAAAAACAAGTCTCAGCCATCGATCAAGTGGATTACTAGTAGCAGATAAACATCGAAGTGTTTGGTGAGTTTTCCGGTAATGTGCTGCTTGTGCAAGGGCCCTCAAAACCTGCACAAATATTCGCAGTTTGTTGATCACCCTCCCGAAGATCGGTATAAATTAGCTACGAACCACAATTTTTGTCTCAACCGTTTTAGAGAATCCCATCAATCCAGAAAGTGCCCATCACAGTCATCATGTAGAATTTGTAGTTCTCGACATCATTCAATGCTGCACTTTGGAATGTCTAGTAATACTTGAAAACCTGATGATGTGAATGCTAGTCCCAACACAGAAACAAGCCCTACTGTGTCAGCTGTTACTCCTGTCACAAGTTTGGTACCGAAAACTGTTTTGTTAACAACTCAGGTCCGTGTGATCAATACCTCTGGAGTTCGTGTCCTATTGGATACAGCTAGCCCGGCCAGCTTTATCACTGAACACTAACTTCAGAAGTTAGGGTTACCTGGTGCCATGACAAACCTAGCAGTGCAGGGGCTGTCGAACACACCTGTAAATATTGCCAGGTATTACACTTCAATTGTCAGTGCCCCTCGTGAAGCAGATCTTCACTTTGCTATAAATGCTTTTGTTCTCCCAAGGATAACAAATTAATTGCCAAGTGTACAGCTCGCTCAAAAAGTGTGCAATACGTGGCCAACCTCGTATTAGCTGACCCAACGTTTGACACACCTGATCCACAAATGATCTGGTAATCAGGGTTGACCTACTGCCTCATCTTAACAGGTGGTAAACATGACAGAAATCCAACATCTTTGGAGTCTATCATGGGTTGGATTCTAATAAAGCCCGGTTGAGCAAAGGTGTTCTCCTGCTGCCGAGTTTTTTTTTGTTTCTCTATTTACTATCCCATTGTTGCCCCAAGAGCATGAAAAGTTTCTGCAAGATAAAAGGAAATTCCTCCGAAAAAAATTTGTCTAAGGAAGACATTCAGTGTAAGAATCACTTAGTGCAAACACATTCCAGGGACAGTGCACACAGATACACTGTGTCATTGCCCTTTGATTCAACACCCACACTGGGGGTAAGCAGACCGCCAAGCTGCCAATAATTTTCTTTGTGTGGAAGCCCGTTTGCAAAGATCCTAAATTGTAATAATCATTCTAATTTCATGCTGGATTATTTAGATAGTGAACATATGGAATAAATACTATTTGCCACATTACTGTGTGGTCAAACCCGACAGCTCCACCACAAAACTTAGGGTATTGCTTGATGCATCTTCGAAGGGATTGGTGGGTTACTCATTCAATGATGTCCTATCGACAGGTTCAAAACTTCAGAAAGATATTGTTAAGTGTAATGTTGTCATTTCAACTACGTAAGATCATGTTCACAGCAGATATCAGACAAATGTATTGCCAGATTCAGCTGCACCCTCATGATTGGGATTTCCTATGCATTCTGTGGCGGTTTTGTGACCGTGGTCCCATTTGATATTTCAGATTGAAAAATGTGACGTACTGGGTTGTTACAGCACCTTACCTAACCTTTTGCATTTTGCAGCAGTTAGCTGACGATGAGAGACGGAATTTTCCTTTGGCATCAAAGGTCTTGAAATCAGACGTTTACATTGGCGATGTGGTCACAGGTTCCCATTCAGTTAAATCTACTCTGGAAATCCAGTGGGATTGTGTTGACCTACTTGTTAAGGGAGATTTTAAGTTGCATAAGTTTGTTACTAATCATTTAGCTCTTCTAGATTGGCTGCTTGCTGAAGACTTACAGCTTCCCTAGTCCCAGCCTTCGGATGATCGCAAAAGTCAAGCTGTGAAAGTCCTAGGATTGGAATGGAACCCCACCACCGATACTTTCTTGTATAAGTATCAGATTTGTTCAAAGCCTGCCACTAAGATCAACAGCAAATTTGTCATAATGAATAACTTGCTGAAATGTCATAAAACTTTCATTAATACCGAGCTCTTATGAAGTTATTTTTCATTTTACTTTCAGTTTCACGAAAGTTCACAACATAATTTTCATTTTTTTTGTGAGAAAAAATAGTTTCATTCACACAACTCTAGATATGGGCTGCATCGTCCAGGAAATATTGGTTTATACAGGTAAAATTCTGAATCAGCTCAGTACTATACTTTTAACATTTATAACCCACCTCACTAATCAGCATTCAAACTATGCCACAAAAAGAGAGCAATATCACAGAATCAAATCAGCTTTGATAAGAAGCACACCAGCTAATCCAACACACACATCACCTGCCTCAGCAGGGGACTAAAAGCGACATTTTTTCCCCCAACAGAATAAACAGAAATAAGGGTTAGATCTTCTATGTACAGTACGAGAATCCTTCCAAGACCTGAAGCTATCGGTAACAACATCAGTGGAGAAAACATTTTGAAAGAAGATGCTAACTAAGTTTAAACTTGAGCTGAAACACTTTCCACCATCCTGTCATGTCCCCACAAGTCAGAGCCACCACCTGGATTGAAAAGTTTGATAGATTACTACAGTCATCATCTGTTGGCTGCGTATAAAATATTGAACAACACAGGACTGGCAAAATAGACTGGTCACTACAAAAATAAAAAACCTGCACCATTATTGAACACTGTGTGTTACAATTTTAACTTTTCCTCCTTAATACAAACTTTTATTTCATGTATACCAAAACTTAAAACATAAGAACTGAACATTTTGTTGTTTCCACAAGCATCCAGTAAAAATTAAAATTTTTCTTTAGCACATGTTAGTAAAAAAAAAACTCACCTTTTATGAACTTCCAAGCTTTGTAACCACCTAACTCTACAACATACACTTGACCACCATCCGCTGAGACTGCTATGTCATGAGGCTGTGCTGACAAATCACCACTGATAGGAAACTGCTCAACTACTTGCTTGGATGTAATGTTGATAGAAAACCCACTTGCTGCACGAGATTCATCTGCACCGTTCACAAGGTACAAAACGCCCCCTGCAACATCAGGCATGAATAACATTATCACTTACAATTTTTTGCTGAGAATTTAATTCATGAAAATTCATGTATGCCACTGAATGCAAAGAATGGCTCATTAATCATTACAAACACACTTATTGAATCACATAGAATTTTTAAAGCCACAGTTGAATACAATTTTTATACACAATAATTTAACAATTGCAGTTAACTACATTATAGGCATTAAAATTAAATACGGTATCACAAACACTTGAAACAAAATTTCATTCTAACCAGAAGACTAGACTTGAGTTTGTAACTCTCTCATCCGTTTCGCTGAATGCATCAACAACTAGAGTTGTGTGGCTAGGTGTGTACTTGATAGCACGACGTAAAATATGGCGCATTGTTTGTTACAGACTGTGAATTTATTTTGAAGTCTTTAATAAGATGTTAATTGTTATTCTTATCAAGTAGCAGTTTGGACGTTACAGCGTGTATATGTGAAACTTGGAGATATTAAGAATCCGGGAAATTGTTAGACAGCATATTGTAACATTGCCCCATGTCTGGGCCACCATGTTTGTAACGTGGTAGCGTTCAGAAGTGGCAGCTGGAAATTACACCTTGGTTCGCTCAATTGGTAAACACATGAAACTTAAAAAAAAAAAGGCACCAAATAAATATAAAATAAAGTCAAGTCTCGGATTTGTTACTCTTTGCTTTTATTTAACATTTACATGAACCAGTTCACATACAATCTTCACGTATGCAGAGTCACGAACAGTTAGTTTCACCCAACAAACAAACAAAGAGCAGTGCTGCAGTAGTTAATTAATTATGTATTATTAATAACGTAATTTAAAGCTTGCATCGCAAGACAAAAATTCAAAGGCAACGACCTCCCACACCGGCTGTAATAATTCAGCAGGATAAAGTTTGCCGGTGTGGGGGATATTTGCCACGCTCGGCGCGTCATTTCCGAGTACTGGTCAACTACTGATTCTGTATACCGTTCTGCTAGCGGGCATTAGGCACACAGGGTATTTGTCGCCCCATGCCGACCCCCACTCCTCGTCCCAGGGTGCCAAAAATTTGACCAAAAAAGGGCATGGCATGGGCCGGAACCCCTCCCCCCTCGCCAAGTCGAACTGCTTAGTAGTAAAAGATAATCAATGTTCCAGAAGGAAAAACTGTTTACTGATGTTGGAAAGCTTCTATCTGCTAATGCTGATGCAAACAAAAACTAAGATTTCAGAAAAGGCAAACGTATGCCCGATAAACATAGCTACCACGGCTGTAACTTTGAATCCCGATAAAATATTACGAAGCCTCGCAAAACAAAAGAAAATGGACCAAGTATCCCGATAATTATTATGACTGCGTTGTTACAAAATTTTAATACACAATAAAAAGTACTTTGCGATTAAAAGTGAAGTTAGCTCATCAAACACGCAAGATCGGGCAGTTTACAGCTCCGACACACAACGAGGCTATTTAAAAATTAACCGCGGTGCTGAGTGCACCTGGATGACAATATATCACATTAACAAAAATATTATTTGCAGCAAAAATGATTCCATCGCAAAACAATGCATGGTTTTAATAAATAAATAGATAACATTTCTTTTCGCTCTATTGCTGAATTGGGAGGGGACACAAAACACAAAATGCAAAATGGCGAGCCGGTATCAGAAAGGCTAGGTGATTACAGACTGACTGAATCGAAATATTAGCAGGCAGAATTGCTGCTCATGGAAATATATTACATTAAAAATATATCAAGAGCTCGTGGAAAATATAAATTTCTGGGAATTTGTTTGTATGTTTGTAATTTACACATGAAACAAAAGAGATTTCATGAAGGCGTGGCTTCGGAAGTGAGCTACGCGTGGTGGCTAACAGACGGCTACTATGAAATTGTATCGCAAAAGTTATTTATCACGTCAGTTTAAAAGTGAATTTTTCAAGTCGTACAGGCCCAAAATGACTCTGGTTTGACATATATTGCTTCAAATTGATATGGAAATATTTGCAAAATACTCTGCAAAATATCTGCGGCCTCTTTAATCAATATGTAGCATGCACGTGGCGACTTTAGTAGTACTGTTTGGACTTGTGACCGTGTAAATGTGAGTTGGTTGGCGTTTTGGATCAGTAGTGGTTTCACGGCAGAACTTTGTGTGGTTTGTGTGCTGGACCCATTTTGAATTTCCCGCGATCCTGACTTTGTGCGCGTTCGTCCGTTGTCGGTGCTGTCTCAGGGGTTGGCGGTCCTGAGCTGCAGGAGGAAGAGAGCACTTTAGTGTTGGACATCATGGCGGTAAGTTGAGTCGTGTGCAGCTGCCGCCTGTATGTCGTTCTCTCGCTGATATTCGTTACCGAGAGTTACGAACGCCATTCAAACCGTAACACCGGACATGCTGACAAGCGTGTGGATTGAGTTTGATTATCGCGTAGATGTCGTTCAGGCCGCTCATGGTGGTCACACTGAACATTTATGAATGTATGGTAAACAAACTTCACGGTTCCACGGTTCATTTGAATGGTCAATCAAGGTTGTAGGTTGTTTGGTTTTGATATTATAGACCTTCAAATTTGGAGTATTCTTTTATGCTTAGCCTGAACATAGGCATTTTGTCTACGATCTCCTTCCTGCCCGCATATTTCTCAGATGTCTGTTGTGCAAATATAGGCTGTCAAAATTGTCAACGTGAAATTTTCTTGCAATAATTGTTCATGCATCAGCTGATACAGGATTTTGTGTATGTGATGATGTTAATATCTTTTATGATATTGCCACACACTGGCTGTCAATAAACTTAGTTCTTATGCGACTATATTATTTGTTTACATAACCTACGTGTGTGATACGTAGGAATAAAGTATAAATTTTCCCCCATTGCTTCAACCGTGAATATCAGATATCCGTAAACCCTTAACCGTCATTACCCCGTAAAAATGGACTTTACTGTATTTTATTATACAATTATAGTACAGTTAAAATATAACTTACAATTATAATTCTATTATATGTATACAAAAATAAAATACTGGCTTAACATTAATCCAATTTATGTTTTTATTGGTTTAATAATGCATTTTACTGAAACATCGTTAAATTTAAGGTGATTGTTAACCCCTCTTCCCATCATTTTTATTATAAATCAAGTTCTTATAGCATTGACAAACGTGATTTCTAAGTGACAAACTTGAAGCTCCACAAGTGAGTGCATGGAGTGAGACTGGAGTGAAAGGGAGCTGAATGAAAGGGTGTTGAGTGAATAAAGTTGAGTGAAATGTAGCACAGTAAACTGCAGTGGAATGGAGTGAAATGTAGTGAAGTGGAGTGGGGTGGAGTGTATTTTTCCCAGTTAAAATATTTAACTTCCAAAGTGAACTTGGAAACGGACACATTCAAATACCATTCCAAGGCTCTGCTGGCTGTATTACAATCAGACTTACGTTCTCAACTGCCAACTGTATCACTTTAGACAAAGTCCATCCCTGTACGTAACAAACCTTGTGCTGGTGTATACGCCACACTGTAGATTTTGCTGCCAATGTTCTTTGACTGGATCTGCATTACAAATGTGGCATTATGGCAGTTGAAACACAACACTCGTCCATTTTCACGATCTGCAACGCACAGCAGCTGTTTCTCTTCTGCCAGCGCTAGTGCATGAGGGACGTTGAAGAAGAAATGCGAGTATGGTGGTGCTTTGAACAATCAACCATGTGTCAAATTAGAGAAACAGAACAACCAAACTAATACACTCATTAGGTACTATTTACTAAATTTATCTGCACAGTTAATAAGATAAATTTAACCATGTTTAAGCTACACTGAGAATTTATCCCTTTGAATTAGGAGTTCAGTTTTGTCCAGGTATTCTATACAAACATATTTCAGGAATAGGTTTATTAAGTTAAACCCTCTCACCATTCTGCTGTTCCCAGCAAACTCTATAAAGGAGAAAACTAAAAAATATTTTATTAATTAAATACACTGATTATTGTAAAAAGAATCTCAATTTACTGCAGTATACTCAACATGCCACGGGTGATGTATTTCACCTTTCTAGTATCTGTCACAGCTGTGGCTGTCCCCAAAGCAAGAACTGTTAGGCCATACATGCAACTGGGTAGCCGGCCTGTTGCCCTGCTGCCACCTGCCCACATCACACGACTGCTCAGCACTTCTGCGAGTACCTACCTACCTCCCCTCTGGCAGCACAGTCAGCATCTTTAGCTCTGTCCCCGCTCTCTTTGCCCCCACCCCCTTCCCAGAAATATCAATACTGCTTGTGGACCATGGTTTGAGGCTGCCTTGCTCAGCTAGTCAGAAAATCCTACTGGCAGAGCACACATCGTTTGCCAAGAGATTTTACTTCATCTAGCTACAGCGCTACCTCCTGCACTTGACTATGAATCTTTGTTTGCCAATAAACACAATCATACTCTGACTTGGTACAGCTTTTCACTTCCAGCTCACTAATTTTCTGCTACCTGATCTTGCTATCTTCCTACTTTGGCCCGTTAACCATAACCACACTTCCAGGTTTTGGCACAAGACTACCATACCTTACACCTTTCGGTTGCGAAAGTTAAGAGCTGGGGATTGGGGTATGGTGACAATCCCAACTTGCTGATTGCCACTGGAGAGGAGTGCGTAATTACTGCCCAACCTTTCGGTGGAGTATGTGGCACGCTGGCAATAACCTCGCCCTACCTGGACACTCTTCGAAAGACAGCAGTGGTAGTCCACAGGGCCACATCTCGCTTACCTTCCACAGGGATTCGGTAAACTGGTGATAATCCTGCCCTACCTGATACCCTTGAAAGGAGACACGAGTTGCTAGGGCAGTGAAACATGAGAGGTCACTACCTTCCAGGAGGCCAAACAGGAATTCATCCCCTTTTATTCATTACTCCCACATTGTTAGCACCAGCCGTGCCTGCATCTACGGTACACCCACTCTGCCTGCTTCTCAATTTCCCTTACGTACACCACCTGGCTGGATGGTGTAAGGCTACCAGGAAGGCTCTAGCCTTAGCCAGAGAGGTTGCAGGGTTGGAGCCAAGGCCCAACAAGTGCACACATTGTTGAATGAAGGGGCTGCCCACCAGAGAAACACCACAGTTAACCACCAGCCATATTGAGCATCCCCAGTAGGAGAGCATTGCACCGGAGGATACCTCCCCTGATGATTTCACACACCACGAGCACTCTCACCTCACCAACTCTGCCTAAGCGCAGGCACACTCAATCTCACCCAGCTGCCCCTGTTAAAAAGGTTCGCCCACTTGTGCCTGTCACCAGCTGCACCCATCCAGAAAGCTTTGCCCTGACCCGTTCCTAAGCACGACCTGTTTTAAGTTTGGCTCTGACCACAGATCAGAGACAAATCATTGTCGTCACAGCCCCCCTCCCCCGCCAACACTTATCTCCACAGGACATCTGCTTCTCCATTCTCAGGGGGAGAAGCTACTGACTTCCCCTGCTAGGAGTGCACTAAACCACGTGAGGTGTCATCATCACAATTATACACTATCATCTATTCTGCTCAAATCATATACAGGAATTGCAACCACAGTTTTCCAAAATTTTTTTTTGCATAGAAGTAATAAAATCACATTTTACGTAACTACATATACGTTTACAACAGACAATGCTGTATTCCTGAGATTCAAACATTTATTTCCTTTATGCTTGCTTTGAAGCAATATTTTCACAGTTAAATAATTTGCTTAGCTTGCATATAATTCAGTCACACCCTTTAAATGAACATTTCAAAATTTTTTTTACATAACCAGTGCATATAGCTATAATACTAAGATTTTTTTCTAACACAAAACCACATGACCTGGAAATGCTATACATCAGCTTGTTTTATTTTATCTTGATCTGCAGCCTGAGTCAATTACGCTGTCAGCTCTGAACGCAACACAGCCTCACTTTTTTAAACTTGTAAAATTACATACTGCTTTTTTTTCTCCATCCTGACAAATATGTAAATTGTAAATAGATGTATGAAAAATACTACTGGAAAAATGTTCACTAATAATTAACATGGTCTGAATGGTTTTTGTGGAAATGGTACGAAGTAAAATACATTTGACAATTTGAAATACGCAACTGATTTTATATTCGGGTGTTTGCAACAAAATAACATATCCTACATTAAGCACTGAAGCCAAAATGTAATTCTGTTGGTTCCATGGAATATTTATTAAAGTTCTTAGGCTAACCTTACACATATTACACCTTCTTGAATTTTCATTGACTGTGTGCGTACAACTATTTTCTCTTTCCTTTGCAGCCAGTGTCTGCTTCCCAACTTCCAAACACTTAAAAAAGAACACAGGGGAATAGCATAAAAGTAGAACTTTAGCAGGGCAGCAGAAAAGTTGGAAGTAACCATCAATGGACCAAAAAAAATAAACTAACATTTGTTTGTTTTACAAATTAGTGATATTAGTTCTTCAATTAGAGAGAATAATCATCAGTAGTACAAATATACACACTAGCTGCTGTTATCTTATTATATAACCCTACTATTATCAAACAGTCTATACCAGAATATATGACCACCTTGCAAATAAGAAAACCCCCATATTTTTACTTTGGTCTCCAGGAAAAATTTATCTTCCCACAGCTTATTTGGGCATGTAATTTAGCAGAATTGTTTGATATTAGCTCTAAAATAAAGGTTTAACACAGACAACTCACTTGCACTGCAATATGCCAAATAAAACTGATGTACAAACATATACCAGCGGTAATAAGAATCATAATCCTCCTATCCAACAAGGGGTGAACCTATAATTCACCGGGGCAACTGTCCTTCAAACTTAAACTCACATGACTATAAACGCACATTAAAGACTACATGATAACACTGCACCATATTCCACTTTGTAAATGCTTGAAGTGATGAGCGAGTTTGATTTTTACAGCTTCAAGTTAAGTCAAGTTGTATGAAAGTCGAGTCAAGTCGAGTTCAGCATAAATTTTTTAAGTTGAAATCGAGTTTTTTCATCATAAATGTAAATGTGTACCTATGTACATGGGTATAATGCTAACCCCTTACAGTCAAAGTTTACCAAGAAAAAACTTTGGGACTAGTTTCTACCAATAAGAATTGCCTGAGTAAGTGATTCACAGCGCTACTTTTCCCTCTCGCCAACGAGTGAATGACTATGGTAGGAATGGTAATGTCAGCCATATGATGTTGACAGAAAAAAAAGATAACTGTTGCAGGGGTGGAGTGGGAGGGTAGCTCTTAGACTAGTTCGTCAGCTTGCCATTGGGCGAGCAAACAAACAGTCGACATTTAAAGTTTTGTTACCTAATAGTTATTTTTTTTTAGAAACATTTGTTTTAAAATCAGTAATTAATTGAGAAAAATAATGACAAGTTTACTGTAATGCATATTCGTGCAGCAAGACTAACGCTTTTCACGTCCTATGGTTGTACGTATTTGTGTCGTGCTGAGACTGTACCTGTCAACCTTGACAAGTTACCGCCCAGCAAGGCAGCAAAGAGGAAGCGCTTCGCTGGGAAGCAAAATAGCTCAAGTCACGAATATAACGCCTGCCGGATTTTATCACAGTCGAACATCACAAATATCAACCAAGTGTTGAGGCATTCAGCCGAGTTATTATTTTCACTCCGGTGCAACTTTGGTGGCGGTTTAGCGACATAAAATGATTGATTCGCGAGATACGAAAGGTGATTGTTAGGTGCGAATATTTGTTGTTTATAACCTAAAAGCACCGTGACTCTACTTGCACGTTCAGTAGCTCAATGTCTACTGTAAAAAAACTCTACTCTAATGAAGAGTCAATCTTTAATGACTTGACTCGATTTTTCAGACTCGATCCAACACTATTTCCAGTATAGGTATCATCTGGGTGACGTCATTTGTGAATATTAACATCAGGGTAAACTTACTTGACATTTAACTGTTTTAATACAGCTTGGGCATACATCTGTATTTCAGTTTGTGTATATTCTAATATTCACAGTAAAATATTATACATATTGCTCAAAATGAAGACATTCACTGGATGGTAGAAAAGGCAGGCAAACTGTCAACCTTCTCAGAATGCAAACTAAATATACAAACTGGTGCATATCCTCATGGTTGACATTAATAGATAATTCTTTCGACAGAGTATAAATTTACCTGTGTACAGACTGCTTCTACCCCATTCCAGAAGCTTGGTGCCATTCTTTGAGAATTTTAAGATCCTGCTATTACAGTACCCATCAGACACAAAGAAGTCGCCATTGCTCTTCATCACTGCAACATCAGTTGGTTTGCAGAAATGGTAATTGTCATTTGCAGGCGTGAACTGAATACCAAGAGTGAGTAATGGCTGCCTGCTTCCACCTGGTGGGAACTTGAACACCTGGTGGAGCGCTACATCGGTGACCCACACATTGTCCTCAAAATCCACAGTTAAGCCATGTGGCATATAAAACCTGCATGCAACAAAAAAAAAAANGTGACCCACACATTGTCCTCAAAATCCACAGTTAAGCCATGTGGCATATAAAACCTGCATGCAACAAAAAAAAAAATGCACAAAAATATATTACTTTTTTGTGACTGTTTTATAGGTTATATATACTATCAAGAAATATTCANAAAAAAAAAATGCACAAAAATATATTACTTTTTTGTGACTGTTTTATAGGTTATATATACTATCAAGAAATATTCATTATATATCATGAAATGTTTTTTTTTAAAGGCCCAAGAATAATATAAGGCATTAATACGGTTTTCCAGTTCTGCAAAGACACTATGCCCAAATCACAACTACAACATGCCGTTTTGGAACTCATCTAAATAAACTGTGTAAAGATAATGAAATAAAAATAATATACTAATTTACAGTATTTCTTGATGCAGTAACTAACCATTTTAGTAAAGGTTACAAATAGGATGCTAGGCTACCAAAAATATATAAAAGGACAGAAACCCAAGTACTCACACTTTAGTACTTGCCAACAGGCACATACACAAAGAATAAAGAGACACTTTTCAAGCAGTTGTGCACACGAGATTTCGCTGGTTAGGCCAGCTTCATCGGGCGGCAAGTCGTAGGGCCCTACAACTCGCCACCCGGTGAAGCTGGCCTAGCCAGCAAAACGTCGCTATTGCACAACCGTATGAAAAATGTGTCATCCTTATTTGTGTATGTGCCTGTTAACTATTAAACTGTGAGTACTTGAGTTTATGGCCTTTTTATATATTTAATTAATCATTTTGTAAGGATTCAGAAAGCCTGATGCACTTCCACCTACTTACAAAATTTAAATACAGTATGTAATAAAAAAATTATATATATATATATATATATATTTTTTTTTTTCACACAAACTCTCAAAACATTAACTAAAAATGCACAAGGAGTAGGTTGATAACAAACCATTATCATTAGCATCTATTTATTTCTGAAAATGCGTGTCACTTGTGAGCAGTCTAGAAACTTCAACACGTAAGAGTGCCAAAGATAAATCAAAACTGTCCATAGTCAATTTATTTGAGTAAAACATGTCGGTCCAATTATCTGCATTACGATCTTTATCCTCCTACTGGATGACAGTGAAAACTTGTATTATTGATCATTTCCAAACCCAACAATACTGACTACACGTCCATCCATTCCCCAACACCCCTTCCTTCATCACATGCACCCTGTAACATTGTGGTGTGAAAGCGACAATTTACACACATCCAAATTTTTTGAGGATAGTATCGTATTTACAACTTCTGCCACATAAAATAACTTTAAAATGGTGTCAACTTACATGCCACTGCCCCACTCCTTCACAATTTCACCAGTTGATGAATTGAAAATCACAATAGTGTTGTCTGTGATTGGACCCAGATCCACATGCAGGTACTTGTTGTCTGGTGAGAAAGTACCCATGTTCCACACTCTATCCCCACGGTGGAAAACTAAGACACCACCATTCTTGTCCACATCAACCGCAGATAACTGACCCAGTTGCTTCTGTACGGTAGGCCAGCTTTCCACCACGCTCAGTGCTGTCAGATAAGCAAAAGACAAATCAATTTGCCATCCACAACACTGCAAAAGCTCTCACATGGTTCATATACAGAATTTTCAGAAACTCACTTGAAATATTTTGAGAGGTGATTCCTTGTGAAAAATGAGGCACACAGACATATGTAATGCAACTTGTAGCCTGACCCAATTTCTGAGGGAGATACACACCATTAAAAATCAAGTTTAGAAATGGTATTTTTGNATGCAACTTGTAGCCTGACCCAATTTCTGAGGGAGATACACACCATTAAAAATCAAGTTTAGAAATGGTATTTTTGCAAAACATCAGAAGTGGTGTAAAATTAAAGTATAATTCTCTAGTTATTGTTTTGTGTGATCAAGATCTTCAACCTATGAAAAACCTGGTAATAAGACCTTCCACGTTCATAAAAATTGTACGGATGGCCACCATATAATTGCATACAATTGTTTTGCCTTCAGGTTTTGTGGAATTATGATGCAGTCTTATTGAGCAATACACCCAACTTAACAAAAAAAAACCCTCTTTTTGCAAGTACCTAGGTCCCAGTTTCTTTTTTAAAATGCACACAAAGTATTCAGCGATGACGATACAATACTGATACATAAAGAGGTACTTCTTACACGCATAGTAAACAACCAATATTGAACCAACTATTCTAAAGGGGACTTTACTGGGAAAAGTAAAATTAATACAATCATATGTTGTGCATACGTACTGTCGCTGTGATCTTGCTTCAACATGCATAAACATTCAAACGAGTCAGCAAGTACCTATTAATTAATAGACATTAATAATATTATTTATTCATAGACACATATCTTCAGAATAAAATGACAATGCACAAGAGTATCTGCAACCTTCTTTGTCACCAAAAAATTACAAAAACCGTTACATTACACACTGCGTACTTTTTTCAAGCACAAATTCAAATTTTTGATGAACCTTGTGGAAAAATCAAAAGATATTTCAACAAAACATTAATGTATATTAATAAACAAATGTCTTCTTGATAAAATGATACCACAAAATGGTATCTGTAATCTTCCTTGTCACCAAATAATTTATGGCTCTATTTTCATTCAAAAAAATTTATGGGTGTTTAAATTGTATGTGACCTCAAATAGTGTGTATGATTGAATGGAGTAAGAGCGGATGTAGAGCTCTGTACATAAAAAAAAACTTAACAAGATTCCTCTGTGCAGTTGCTTGGCAACCAAAAGACAATGATATTAAGCACAACAGACAAATTAACGTAGCGTGAGACGAACATCATACCTTTTTATCAGACATAACAAGTTTAACACAAATCTTAAACCTTCAAATAGGTAGGTAGAATTTATTTTACCTCTTGTTTCCTGTTGTAAAAATATGCTATAACAGAACATTCATAGAAACAGACCAACTCTTACCCTTTTCAAATAAGATCAAAAATTCTCAAATGCTACACAAATTCAACTCTGGTATAAAATTTCTTAGAAACGGATTGTACTGCGTACGGCATCTTGAAAAATTATCGACAAATTAGTATAAGATATGAGTGAATACTTAAAACTATCAGAAAATTATCCAAATTAAAAATTTAATATTTTAANATGCAACTTGTAGCCTGACCCAATTTCTGAGGGAGATACACACCATTAAAAATCAAGTTTAGAAATGGTATTTTTCCAAAACATCAGAAGTGGTGTAAAATTAAAGTATAATTCTCTAGTTATTGTTTTGTGTGATCAAGATCTTCAACCTATGAAAAACCTGGTAATAAGACCTTCCACGTTCATAAAAATTGTACGGATGGCCGCCATATAATTGCATACAATTGTTTTGCCTTCAGGTTTTGTGGAATTATGATGCAGTCTTATTGAGCAATACACCCAACTTAACAAAAAAAACCCTCTTTTTGCAAGTACCTAGGTCCCAGTTTCTTTTTAAAATGCACACAAAGTATTCAGCGATGACAATACAATACTGACACATGAAGAGGTACTTCTTACACGCATAGTAAACAACCAATATTGAACCAACTATTCTAAAGGGGACTTTACTGGGAAAAGTAAAATTAATACAATCATATGTTGTGCATACGCACTGTCGCTGTGATATTGCTTCAACATGCATAAACATTCAAATGAGTCAGCAAGTACCTATTAATTAATAGACATTAATAATATTATTTATTCATAGACACATATCTTCAGAATAAAATGACAATGCACAAGAGTATCTGCGACCTTCTTTGTCACCAAAAAATTACAAAAACAGTTACATTACACACTGCGTACTTTTTTCAAGCACAAATTCAAATTTTTGATGAACCTTGTGGAAAAATCAAAAGATATTTCAACAAAACATTAATGTATATTAATAAACAAATGTCTTCTTGATAAAATGATACCACAAAATGGTATCTGCAATCTTCCTTATCACCAAATAATTTATGGCTCTATTTTCATTAAAAAAAATTTATGGGTGTTTAAATTGTATGTGACCTCAAATAGTGTGTATGATTGAATGGAGTAAGAGCGGATGTAGAGCTCTGTACATAAAAAAAAACTCAACAAGATTCCTCTGTGCAGTTGCTTGGCAACCAAAAGACAATGATATTAAGCACAACAGACAAATTAACGTTGCGTGAGACGAACATCATACCCTTTTATCAGACATAACAAGTTTAACACAAATCTTAAACCATCAAAAAGGTAGGTAGAATTTATTTTACCTCTTGTTTCCTGTTGTTAAAATATGCTATAACAGAACATTCATAGAAACAGACCAACTCTTACCCTTTTCAAATAAGATCAAAAATTCTCAAATGCTACACAAATTCAACTCTGGTATAAAATTTCTTAGAAACGGATTGTACTGCGTACGGCATCTTGAAAAATTATTGACAAATTAGTATAAGATATGAGTGAATACTTAAAACTATCAGAAAATTATCCAAATTAAAAATTTAATATTTTAGTGATTATATACATGATTTATTTAACAAATTTCTCAGGGAATACACAACTTAATTTCACTCTCTCTACATTAGCATGACGCTATTCGCCTCCCTGTGATATGATATAGAGGGAGGGTCATAGGGTACGAGTTACTTTTCTGGCGCAGACTATGGGTGCATGCGATATTGAATAGGGTAAACCATAATGTAGTCACTCAGTGTTTCAGTTGACTGGGTTATATTTGTCTTGAATATCATACACATCCTTTACCGGAAATTAACACATATTTTACTGACCCTGCGAGTTGTGAGCCTGAAGGGCGGCTTTAAAATACTCGTGCTACTATTGCAGACGTTGTGGGGAACGCTAGGCGTAGGGACATGTCCTTGAGTGACGGACGCTGATACCTAGCTGTATTGGAAGTTCTGGGTGATCCGGCGGTAGATTGAGGTCTGGTAAACTGGGCGGCCTTTCACAGGCCCTCGGTTGTCTTGTTGGCGTTGACAGCTTTCCACAATACGACTGACTGACTCTTCTCTCGGCGTGGTGCCCTTCGTTCAGGCTACCACTCAACTCCCACTCTCGGTATCGCACTCTGCGTCCTGACTTGGTGCTCCTGGCTAGCCCGGCGTGACCGCCGCACACTGACTCGAACATCACTGATTCTGCCGGGGTCCGAACCCCGGCCTCGGTTGACTAACTTACCTGTCTGCCTCGCGCCTTGGTGTGGTGATACGACTGAAACGACTGATCTCGACGTGGGGGCTCCGGCGAGCCCCCCCCACCCGATGGCCGCCTCTCGGCCTGACGACTGATTCCAACTGATTTCCCGATCTGACTGATCTCCTCCTCTACCTGTCGGGCCTACTTAACAACCTCTCTCGGCATCATCCACGTGTCAACTCCGTCAGCGTTTTTCCACGGGTCTCCTCGAGATGGGGGAGGGGGCGCCGAACAATTAACTACTTCCTCCACGTGTCAGGACTATTAACTCCCCTCCCGGCGACACCCCAGATCCTCACACGTGTTTCACTCGTTGGCGGAGGGGGAAGGGGGTGCCCTGCGCCCACTGCCAAACTCTGTCAACCCTTCTCCCGCGGCTAACTAGCATTGCATCTGCGACTCTCAGCTTACCTCAGCATTTCTTTGGCACGTGTGTCCATGCTCTTATACGTGTTGCTGGGGAAGGGGTGGGGGTCCAGGCACAACCTTGACACGTGTTAACTGCCTATCCATCCTCTGGGGCTGGCCTGTCCTTGCAGCACGTGTTAATGGGCGGCACATGTACTGGGGGCCTCCGGGGAAGGAGGGGGGGGAAGAGGGTGTCAGCGGCGCTACTAAATACTAACAATGCGGCACGCGTCAAGCAAGACTCAAAGACAGCATTACGTGAAAAGAAATATGATCAGTGCAATAAAGTTTCTTGATTTTAAAGTTCATTCTTCAAAATTTTACTCTGATTAACTTCTGTAATTAAATCAATGTCCTTTCTCAATGAACTTAAAATTGAAATATCGCCAATTAAGATAGTGTAAGAGCAAAAGTTCTCTCCTCAGTACCTATAGAACGTCCGATATCCAAATTTAATTAATAAAATTTCTTCAAATTTTATAAACAGTTGAGGTCAAAAAATTTTTTTACATATTGAAAACAAATAGGGTATTTTATACCTCAGAACCAGAACCAAAATGAAATAATTTGAATTTTAATAAAAAAATAATTTAATAATAACATTTACAATTATGACAATTGTAGGATTATCATTTATTACTTTAATAATAAGATTAAACTTCTATTAACTTAAATATACTNTAACATTTACAATTATGACAATTGTAGGATTATCATTTATTACTTTAATAATAAGATTAAACTTCTATTAACTTAAATATACTTAAATTAATTCAATAAATAAACATTGAAATAATAAATAATTTAAATCCAATAAAAAAAATTAAATAATTAAAGGATAAAGGTAAATAACATTTCCAAGCTAAATACATTAACTTACCATAACGAGAACGAGGTAAAGTACCACGAATTCAAACAAATAAAAAGGAAATAAAAATATCATAGAAAACAAATCACACCCAAAAAAAAAATACACAATATGCCATCGATGCAATCTCTGCATCGATGGNGAACGAGGTAAAGTACCACGAATTCAAACAAATAAAAAGGAAATAAAAATCATTTTAATAAAAAATATCATAGAAAACAAATCACACCCAAAAAAAAAATACACAATATGCCATCGATGCAATCTCTGCATCGATGGTGTCGTAAGCGTCCCCTTGGGACACCAATCCGAAGGTATAATACACTAAAAAATTAAGTACTGGCGCTTTGAAGGTCTCTTCTTTTGCCTGTGCACATTTACAGTACTGACAATGTCTCTCCTCCATTGTCCCCTATGTTAGGACGTGCTGTCAAAATGAAAAATTAAGTAAAATATGTAGATACTAATCCTACATGACTGACCGCTGTTGAGAAATAAGAGTGAATTACAGGGGCTACAGATGTAAAATCATATCCTGTGCAATACTCACGGAATAAGTAACTTCCTGATAAGGGAAGCTTGTCTATAAAAATTAACACATGTGATCTTTAAGCAATTAAACTTATCAGTATACACATGTTACATCCAAACAAAGAGAAATAAATCAAACTGAAAAGAAAATAGATACACACTTCTCTGACATTAACAGGTTCATTAAATTGAAAATTTTAAAAAAATTATTCTAGATAATTAAAAGAAATCATGACACAACGTAAATAAACTAGCATTCACAATGTAAACAAACTGGAAAAAATGTTTATTTGACAGCTGTAAACATTGCAATGAAAATCATAATATTTATCTATATTAGTGTCTAAATAGGATGTAAACAATAACCATTACTGCACTATTACACTAAAAATTATGAAGTTTAAATACTAGCATAATCTCGCTAAAATGAAAAACACAGGTATTTTTTTACTGTAGAAGTACTGAGAACATGAACAATATATAGCACATGTGAGTCAGACATACATAACCAGCATAGGAACTACATCAGAACAAGATATATTTATAGTTCAGGTAACTTTTGAACTAATGTAGAGTACAAATAATGTAAAGTACTGTTAATGATTTTGCACCCACTGTTTCAGACAGAAAATTTTATTCCATACTGCAATTGTTGGCATCGTTTGTTTTGAGCAACATGCTTTCTGTTCATAACATTCCAGGCCTGGGCTAGCATGGATGTAAGGGCAAAGGTGTGAAAGAGAGCAAGGTTATGGCTTCTGAATGGACAAGTTCGTCCCTGAAGGTGGACAGAGCCGGACTAGCAAAGCCTCACAACTGTGATTGCGCACACAGTCTACAGGCACTAGGTGCCTATGCATTATTTGATGACAAAGACGTTTCCTATATGCCCTTTCATAATATAAATTTATTCAGAATATGTGTCTATTGAAATAAATAAATTAATATTTCAGTAGCAAATTTTTTGAATATCAAACACGAAGCCACTGAAAATTTACTTCCCGCTCGAACACTGCGCAATATCAAAAGATTTATGTTGACGAGGGGCGGTCACATACACATGTATGGGGTATCCTTTTATTCGGAAAACATCTGACTATTGAATTAGATTACCATTCCATGAAAAAATCTTTTATGCCAGAGACAGTTGAATTTTGACATACAATACTTGGTAAAACTTCACGTGGCTCAACATTTTTAATGTTTTGGGAGACATCTCGCTATTAAAATAAATTTATATTTTATCCAAAAAGTCATTTTTGCACCTGAGACAACTAAACACAAACTTAGAGCAAAAAATTGCAAATTTTTATGTATAGAGGACAGGAGTAAATCAAAATTGGTCCAAAATTACCCAAAATTTATAGTAACCTTCTTTGCGTAACGACCTTATGTGCAGAAACTGCGAGGTTTCATTTTTGAAAGGTTCTACTGTACTGCATCGTTTAACGCTAGATGGTTTTGGCCAGAAAATCCATTGGCTAGTTTTTGTCCAAATAAATAAATATTGTATAGTGTGTTTGTGGTGTCATCACACTATTTGAATCAAACTTATGAAAAATCATCTCGTGTACGATGTGTTTGGTTGTTTTTTTAAATATGTCATTTATCACATTTGTTTTATACTTCAGTTAACATAAAAGTAGTTGATTTTTGGTTAAATTGAACTATTACATATTTGTTATCTAAAAATTTCAAAATTTCATTCATAATTAAAATGAATTAAAACAGAGAGAAAAAAAGGCATGTTAGTAATGTCTGGTAAGTAGTTCTCCTGCAAATTATTACTAAACTGAGTGTGCACGAATGTAGTGCATTGTCCCTTTAGTGTAATTTTCTAGGCTTAGCTAAGTTTTGTTTGCAAGGGGTAAGGAAATAGCCTGAAAGTACACCTTAGGGTTATCATTAGGAAATGTGAACAATTTTTTATTTGAAAAACAGTTTCTGTACATAGCACTGCACCCCACAACACTACAGTTCTAGTTGATTTTTTGTGATTTTCTCTCCATATGTAATATTAATAAAACACAGAGAATTTTTATTCATGTATCAAGCCTCCCACACACATCCCACCAATAGCTTCCTGAGTCTCCCACCAGAAATTTACAAAGTCTGTCAAAAGAGAACACCATACAGTAATTCCTCTATTGAGAATTTTTGA
This sequence comes from Clitarchus hookeri, assembly GCA_002778355.1. Classification (NCBI taxonomy): domain Eukaryota; kingdom Metazoa; phylum Arthropoda; class Insecta; order Phasmatodea; family Phasmatidae; genus Clitarchus; species Clitarchus hookeri. Next base: position 48,415 of record NQII01006165.1, read on the forward strand.
TTGGAGTGAAAAAAATCATGCTTACTAAGCAGGAAAACTTATTTAAAAGGCTAAACTTGTAATATTCCATGCCTGGGTATGACGAATGGAAATTACAACTCGGTTAGCTTAGTTGGTAGTAACATGAAACTTTAAAGGCGCCAATAAATATAAATAAATTTGAATGTTTGTTTACTACTCTGTACTTTTATTTATCATTCCAATGAAACAGTTCACATACAATCGTCAGGTATGCAGAGTACGAACCGGTTTACAGGCAAACCAACAGAGAGCAGCGCCACAGTCGTTTAATTATTCATTTACGTCTCTAAAACTTGCCTCGCAAGAAGAACATTTGAAGGCAGGCGGGACGTCCGTTCCCTCCTGGCACCCTATTGACCTCCCACACAGGCGGAAAGAATTTATTAGATTATTAGAATTAAGTATATGTTAAAAAAGAATGAAGTTGATAGATTTAGCGGTCGCGGGTGCGTGCCCGTGTAGGCGAAATTCGTCACGCACGATGCGTCTTCCTTGGCTGCTTATTGTTACATTTCTTGCGAGCAATACACACACAGAGTATTTTATTGCTGCAAGCCTATTCACCCCCCTCTCCTCGCAGTATCAAAACGTAACCAAATAAGGGCATAGCGTGTGTAAAGCACGCTCTTCCCACGCTATCCGAACTGCGTCGTAGGTAAAAGATGATTAGAACATTCTAGAACACAAACTGTTGATGTAGTTCGGGAAGCTTCTATCACTAATGCTGACACGGAACAAAAACCAAGATTTCCCGAAACTGCAAACGGATGCCCGATAAACATTACACCACGATAAACGATCTCCGCAGATTTCAATTTCAAATCCCGATAAAATATTACGACAACCCGCTACATGAAAGAAAATGAACCGCAGTTAAAACCTTGATAATTAATAATATTGCATCATTACAAGCTATACAAGTTTATGTAGACAAGTTGCAAAATTGACAAGGTTATTAAGCAGGAAAATTCTTAAGTTGAAACTTCGTAAGTGGGTTTCACTGTGTGTCATTTGCATGCTCCCTGTGAAGAAAATTCAATATAAAACTCCATAAAACACCATTTCAAAACCTTTTCATAATGTGTACACACTTACTAGAATGACGAGGTGCAGAGGTCTTCTGTTCTGCACTGCCTTGAAGGATCCTTGAAGCTGACGGCAAGAAATCAGATATTTTAGTTTGCCCCCCCGGTGCTTTGTCCCAAACAACATTCCTGGCATTCTGCTGGTCCCCAGCACCGTAGTCCAGGCCACCATCACCACCATAATCAGGGAAAGGCGGCTGGGGAAGATATTTCTGTGGATGATAGTGCCTGGGATAATGCTGTACCCCTACCTCTTTTTGCTGCAGAACAGTGTGTACAATTATAATACACTACTTAACAACCCAGAAACCCACTTTACAACATAATTTTATGCACTATGAAAGTGAATTGTAAGGAAGCACATTTCTTTTCATTGATTTTACATTCACTACACACAAAAACACATTAAATTATGTGTATTATTTAATTTACACAGTATTAACAAACCAATCAATACACAACGGACCGAAACCTCATGTTTGCTGATAAACCAAATACCCACTCATTAGATCAACTTTTAATACAATTTGCAACTGTAAAGACTTTCAATTACCAGTAAAAGAAAGTTTTTTTTTTTTTTTGTTATATAGCCTCCAGTAAAAACATTTGATAACCAACCTCACTGAATTGGCTTAATACTGTGGACTCGCCCACTTAATAGAAAATTAACTTAAACTTATTAATGATATATTCTGGCAGCACTAAACTTTATACCATCATAACCAACCCACTCCAATAAGACGAGTCAAAAACCAATCCTAAACTGAATATGTAGAGTGAGGGGGAGGAGAGAAAACTGTCCACAACTTACTGATATACAAGTACCATTATCAATTCCACCCCCTCGCCATAAAAAATATTATGAAGGAAGGGAGAATATGAATATCTTTGTATTTAAACTCCAATGCAACTACTGCATGTGATGTATGTAAAGTATATAAAAAAGAAGGCTTGCAAGCAAAAAATGAATTATAGCTGGAAGAAGCCAAGTTAATGAACATTCAATAATCTTTTAACAATGTATTCTTTGGCAGTACAGAGATAAATTAATAGGATTGTGCAATTATTTATTGTACCAAAGATGACATCCAAAATACAAACTTTCATTTTGCTGAAAAATTTTAAACCCAAATGTTACATTGAACAAAAAATTGTTGAGTTCAACAAATCTTAACAGTTTACTAACTTCTATTTTTCTGTCGAATAATAAAAAAAAATTTTGCCTGCATGTCCATGTGTTTGTTTCCAATATTACGAGAGTGATTCAAAAAGTAAGGTAATAAAAGCTCTCATGGACAAACTTTATTCCACAAGCAGATAAAGTATACAGATATCCAGTAGCTTGGCACTAGTACATGTTACTTTTCAAAATTGTCACTTTGATTGTCCAAACATCTGTTCCAATGGTACACCAAGGCATCTATGAGAGTACAGAAGAAATCTGCATCCAGTGCTTGAAGCCACGTCATGATGGCTTGTTGAACTTCATCAGTTGTGAATCACCTACCACCCCAGTGCTTCTTCATTGATGCAATAATATGAAAATGACTGGGTGCCAGATCGAGGCTGTAGAGGGGGGGGGGGATGGTCTGGTACCTCCCACCGGAAGCAGCCATAACAATTCAGAGGTGCCTTTGCTTGAGTGAGGTCGGGCGTTGTAACGCAGCAGCACAATACCGGTTCCAAGTAGTCCAGGTCTTCTGGCAATTTGCCTTCTGCAAACTGCCCCTTCTGTATAACAAAAACTGGCAGCATTCACTGTTGCTCCCCTGGTGAGGAAATCAACCAGAAGCATGCCCTTGTGGTACCAAAATAATTTGGCCATAATTTAATTCGCTGACCGAGCTGTCCCAAATTTCTTGGAACGTAAAGGTGGTTGTGTGTTTCCAGAACCTGGATGCTTGCTTCGTATTCTGTGTCACATGATGCACACACGTTATATCCCTTGTAACTATACTGTGAAGAAATGACGCTTCTTTCTCATGAAAGAGCCTCAAATGCATGAGAGACAATCCCAACCTAGTGACTTTGTGGCCTTCTGCAAGTTGCCTTGGCAGCCAGTGAGAACACTTTGTTCGATAGTCCAGTTGCTCACAAATTATTGTGTTCCCACTGCCCACTGAGATGTTAAGTTCCTTTGCAATATTAATAAGTCAAATGCAATATGGCACCCACTGTCATCTGTGGCGGACGTTGATTGGCCAACCATATAGTGATCTATCCTGCCGTTAGCAAACTTTGTGCACTGAACCCACACCTGTTTCCATGACAGGATATTAGCACCATATACTTCAACAGGTTCACCCATTTCAGCTGGTGAGCTGCCCTTTAGATGCAAAAACCTGATCACCCTACACACTTAGACGTATGACCATGTTTCTGTGAGTGCAACCACATTAAAACTGATATTGCAAGGAACTGATGTAAAAAACGGCTGTGTGACAAAACTGTGTCTTCTGCTAAGGCCTGGTTGGAAATTCGAAAAAGAGAAACAATATAACATTCATGAGAGCTCTTATTGCCTTTTTGAATCACTCTTGCATATTATTAAAATAACTGTAAAACTAAACTTGATATATTGGTGTATCACTTGTTTTTCAAATGTGCTTCAAAAAATATTTCTGAAGTAACATTTACTGTACTGATATTGATGGTGCTAAGTATATTTAATATATGAACTAGGTTGATAATATAAGAAGAAAACATGCAAAAATGTACTAAGTTTTCTGTTAAATTATTGTTTTTATTTAGCCCATAAAAAAACTTCTCCCCTTCCCCTTTTTGCAAGTTCACCATTTTTTATTTTCATTGGGAAATCATCAGGGGTGGTTGTAAATTGGTCCCAACATGAACCCTGGTAATGATAAACAAGCACTGACCCAGGAACACTCGAGCTGAACCTACTTCAGGAAATTACCAAAGCAGTACAGCATTAAGGAAAAACTTCATTCCTAAAAACAATATTTACTTAAAAAATTCAGGTATGGAAAGTTCAGTTCCCAATTAACATGAGGAGAAATCTTTGACTCAAGACAACCCTTAAGTAAAATAGGGTTGGGCCACTCCACTGGTAAAAGGAATTCTGAAGTACTATTACTAATTAAAGTGTACTGCTGTATGTGGCAATCTCAAACAAAAAGGAAGACATGTAGTGTACATAGCTACCAAATAAGTGAACAATGCAAGATGTATTAACACTGTCTTTGTTCAGAGTGACAGAGAGAACGCTAAAGAATCACTATAGAATTTTTTTATATTTATTGAAAAACATTTTACGACTTGGAATTTGTGTCGCATTGCTACTTAATACCAGAAACATGATAGTGTTATAAACTGTAATTCTCTTAATCACTGTTCTAACAGTTGACTGCTTACATACTTTGTTCAATAAAACTAGTTATTTATCTTTTTCATGCATACTTCAAAATAACATTGTAACTGACCTGTTGTAACTGTGTGGTACTGATATCCAGGCATATAACCAACAAAACCAGGAAGTATGCATGCTGGCTCATTTCTGGAAATAAATACAACGGTCATACAAAAATTTTCCTTTCACTTATTCCTCCTCATTAATGTCCACTACTGAATGTTTCAAGGCTTATCATAAGAATGACATCAAGTAGTATAAAAAAGGTCTAATTTAAACCAACTTCAATTTTCAATCACCGCAATCCAAGGTGAAAAATCTAAAGAAAAATATTAATTACCCAAAAATATTATTAAAAAAATTAAATATAAAGAATATTTTAAATAAAAATTATATTAAAAAAATTTTTAATCAAAATTATTTTACAAATGCTTACAAGCTTTGATTGTGATAATTTTTAATAAAAATTGAATTTGAGTTAGTTTATGCCTTTTTTTATACTACTTTAGACCAAAAAAAAATTATTCATGAAAAATTTTATTAATTGTATGAAATCCAAAGATAAAATTATTCCAAAGAAAATTTGAAATTATACACTGATTGATTTGTTTTAGTTTTTACTACACCTTTATAACAATAATAATAACCTTACTCATTTATAATTTTTAAATATTTATTTCCAATAATTTTTTTATATCTATCAGATAAAATAATTTTAAAATTTTCACTTAAAACACAAAAATTTTTTTTACCATACACGTAACAATAATTTGAAAATTAAATGTTTTATATATTTTATTTATTCTAACTCATTTAGTATTATAAACTCAATTGAGTTATTTAACTTGTTAAGCTTTGTACCAATTTATTAAAAAATAATTTCTTTAATAAAGATGAAATTAAATAAATGGATAGCCTAAATTAAAAATTTAAAAAGTAGGATGAAGGTCAAAATAATTTTTTCAAATGGCATTAAAATTTAAAAGATAAACATATTAATAAATGTAAAACTCGTGTTAGTAAATACAGGAGAGAAGAGAAAATTATAAAAATAATAAAATAATACAGTAAAAGGCACATTGTAGTTGTAAAAAAATATTTCTGAAAATTATTTAAAAATACAAAAAACCACAAAATTACATTAAAATATAATTGACCCAGTTAATGCTTTAACAAAAGATGTAAGCAATGCAAAGAAACCAAAGATATTAATTTATTTTCTTCTTATCCCAAAACAAGAGATAAACATTCACATAAATGCAAAATTTGTACTAATGAATACATTAAATATTATTTTAAAAATAAAAAACCTGCCTGCTTAAGAAAAATTTTAATATAAATATTCAAAAATAATTTTCTCATTAAAATCAATGTTGTAAATATAACTATATAAAATGGCAACAAAAAATATCAACAAAAACAAGATTGCTTAAATGATATAAAAAATTGCCATCAAGAGATAATTGTGTTGTAAATTTACAAGCTGTGAAAAATTGTTAAAATAATTAAATAACTTTTCAATAACTGAAATCAAAAATTTTTGTAAAAAAAAAATAACTATACAGGAATTTTAAAATGTAAAGCAAAATTTGATTTAATTAAATTTACTACAAAGTCAAATTTATGAGAAATATATTGGAGAAAAAAGACTCAATTTGTTATAAATTAAAATCTTAAGCAAAAAAATAAAATAAAATAAATACAAATAAATTGTTCAAAGAAAAATTTTCAAAAAAATTAAAACAAGAAATTATTAAAAAAAAAAAACCATTTTATTGATTTCGATAAAGATAATTTTAATAATGAAAATAAAAGACAAAAGTTTAATGTTACATTTTCAAGAATTAATAATAAACAGCTAGAAAATGTAAATATAGAAAGAAAATTATACTAGAATAAAAGACACTGTTTTTAAATCAAGAATACAAACAGTTGTAATTTGTAAAAATTGTAATAATTTAAAATTTTTACAATCAACTAAAGAAAAAATTATTAACAGAATTAATAATATTTTCAGATCAAATGATGCTATAAAATTAAATTTAATATTTAATGCTTCATATGTAATAAGTAATAACGATAAACAAGAAATACCTCAAATAACTCAAAACACAATAATTTATAAATCTACCAATTTAGATAAAACATTAAATAATAAATTAAATTATATGTTAACAACAATAACAGACTTTGAAGCACGAGGCTCTGGTTGGTCATTCCATTTAATAAATAATTTAGAAATGTGAGTTAATAAATATAATGCATTAAATAGCTCATCATATAGATAATTACCAAATAAAATAAAAATAAAAAACCTAGTATAAACATAAAATAGATTAAATTTTTTTCTATATTCTATAAAATAAGCTTTGTATCCAGCAACAGATCATGTCAAGAGTTTCTTAATACAAAAATATTAAGTTAGAAATTAATGAAATTTTAGAAAAATTTGAAATGCCAATAAAAAATTATGATATACCTAAATTTGAAAAACAAGTTGATTTTTCTATAAATGTGTATTCTTTCGATGAAAACTTTATATTTATCCTATAAAAATAACAAACAATAAAAAAGATAAACAAGTAAATCTATTTATAAACAATAATAAAAGTCATTATTGTTGGATTAAAAATGTATCAAAATCAATTCCATCACAATATAATAATCATTAGAAGAAAAATTTTCCTTGTGATAGATGTTAAAAAATATATAATTTTAAGAAAAAATTAATCCAACATGAAGAATATTGTTTAACAAATAAAGCTGAAAACATAGAAATACCAACTTTTCAAGAAAAATTATATTTCAAAAATTATAATTGTTTATTAAAAGTTTCCTTTGTTATTTATGCTGATTTTGAATGTTTATTTAAAAATATGGATCCATGTGAACCAAATACAAGAAAATCTTATATAACGAAATATCAAAAACATGAATCTAATAGTTTTTCTTATTATATAAAATATTCTAATGATAATTATAAAAACCAATAAAATAAATAAATAAAATTGCAAGATTTTTTTATTAAAATGTTAATAAAAGAATTTTAAAAAATTATAAAAATTCATGATAATGTAAATGAAATGAAAAAATTAACTAATAAAAAAATAGATTTAAAAAATAGAAAATATGTACATTTGCAAAGAAAAATTAATTCTGTTCAATCAAATCTTTTAAATTATAATTTAGAATTAGGAAATAAAATAGAATATTAGTCAAAACTCAATAAAAAATTAATTAAAGAAAAACAAAAAATAATAATTTAAAGATTATTAAAACAAAATAAAAAATTCTAATGGCTATACAAAAAGTAAAGGATCATAATCACTTAACTGGAAAATATAGGGGAGCAGCTCATTCTTATTGCAATATAAATTATCAAAATCCATCATTTATACCGATGTATTCGTAATTTATCACGTTTTAAAGCTCATTTATTTATTAAAGAATTAGGAAACGATATTGATAACATTAATTTAATACCTAATAATTACCAAAAATACATTTTGTTACAGTAAAAAAGTTTAAGATGGTTTAGAATTATGATTTTTAGATGCATTTAAACTATGAGTTCAAATTCAGAGGAATTATCTAAAAATCTTTAAAAAGAACAATTTATAGAAACAGCAAAATATATGAAAAATTAACAATTAGTTTTAATAATTAAAAAAAGAGTTTATCCTTATGAGTATAGGGATTAAGTAGAAAAATTAAAAGAAAAACAATTACCATCAAAAGATAAATTTATTCAAAATTAAAAATATACTAATATTTCTGATGAAGATTATAATCATGCTAAAAGAGTTTAAGGAAAAATTAAAATTTTATAACATACACAATTATATAATAAACATGATTTTTAACTGATATATTTGAAAAAGGTGATAAAAAAGAAATAAAAAACTTAAATAAGTTAAAAAATTAGTTGTTAAAAATGAAATAACATTTGATGACTATAAATACTGCCTTTTCGATTAAAAGAAAATATTTAGAAAAATTAATTTAATAAGATCTTATAAACTCAAAGTCAATACAGTTCAAACAAATATAATAGCTCTCAGATATAAAGATAATCAAAGAATAATTTTGGAAAATAACATTGATACTGTACTCTATGAATATATAAAAGAATATTAAAAAATTACATTAATTTTAAAATTAAATACTATGAATAAATTGTCTTCAACAAAAATAAACCAAGCATTATTTTCACAATTCAAAACTAAATATAAATCTAAAACATAATTTTTTTTTACAATATAAATCATAACAAGAATCATTTATAAAACGAGAAAATTTCTTATATTTTACAATTATTTTATTCATTTTAAAATATATTTTTTAATTGAGATCGTTATATTTTTTATTAATATCAGATTCAGCTTTTATAATTTTATGTTTAAGTTCCCACTGTTTTAAAAGCTATAATTTAATTCATTTACATAAATAATATTTTAATAATAAGATTAAAAAAATAAAAAATTAAATATTTTAAAAATAATATCTAAAACAGCACTATCAAAATTAATTAAATTAATAGTTTCATCTCTATTTTCTAAACCAATATAATTGAACCTTTGATTATTAATTTTATAGAATAAAGGATAAGCTGGCTTAAACAATGAATCACAACATCCAAAATTGATTTCGGTTCAAAACTAGCTATGATAGTTTCTAAATAATTTAATTCATCATATGTTATAAACATTCCATAAGCTATTTTAAATGAACATTTTTTGTTTTAAAAGAATTGAAATTAGAAATTTTTGAATAACCTTATATGTTTGATAATCTATTGTCTAATTTTATATCATATTTACCATTGATATTTATTCTATTTGTTACATTATTAGCGTCTAATACAATATTATCAATTATAACTGGTTCATATAAATTTATAATTTTTTTGTAATGATACAATATTGTATTAACATTTTAGAATAATAATTTCTTTATTATCAACTATAATTTTATTATTATTCATATTTGATGTTAAATATTTTGTATGAAATCTAATTAAAGCAATAGATGTTCATCATTAATAACATCATAATGAAGTTGTTTCTTTAATATAGAAATGTTACTCATTAATTTAAAAATATTTCATTTATTCATTAGAAAATTCATTAAAATAAATTTTTTGATAATCATTAAAATAAATATCTTTACAAAAAATGATTTTAATATTTTTACTCTTACAGATATATTATTTATTTTTATAACAGTTGTTGAAATTCTAAAGTTTTGTGTTTCCTTAAGTATAATCAGAAATTCTTTTATAAAATCTTGATTAGAATATATTTTCTCTTCATTAATAGCAATAAAAATATTTTGAATTAATGAATAAGCTATTGATTTTCTATGAATAGATAAAACTTTTTGTAAATTATATTTTTGTTTTAATAAAAATGAATATGTTTTTATATATTCTGTGGCTTAATCTTTTGAAAAAAATAAATATTTTCTTAATTCAGTTTCTTTTTCTTTATTAGAGAAAAATATTTTGAATTAATGAATAAACTATTGATTTTCTATGAATAGATAAAACTTTTTGTAAATTATATTTTTGTTTTAATAAAAATGAATATGTTTTTATATATTCTGTGGCTTAATCTTTTGAAAAAAATAAATATTTTCTTAATTCAGTTTCTTTTTCTTTATTAGAGAAAAATATTTTGAATTAATGAATAAACTATTGATTTTCTATGAATAGATAAAACTTTTTGTAAATTATATTTTTGTTTTAATAAAAATGAATATGTTTTTATATATTCTGTGGCTTAATCTTTTGAAAAAAATAAATATTTTCTTAATTCAGTTTCTTTTTCTTTATTAGAGTTTATATTTATATTTTTTGTTAATTTATTTCCTTCTTTTGAAACTAAGTTTTTCTTTTAACTGTTAATTTTCTTGTTTTAAGGTCTAATTTTCTTATTTTAGTTTATCAATAATACTCAACGAATTATTCTGATTACAAACTACTTCCTTACGACAATTATTTATTTTTTCAACTCTTTCTAAATGCTTTTTAGATTTTATACGTATTGCGACGTTTAAAACTTCCAATCCACAATCACATTTTCGTTTTATTAAACAAATTTTACATGTAATATTTCTTTAATTATAATATTACTCAACATTTTTTCTAAGTTACAATTATTACAAACTTGAATCATTTATTACATTTTTTTTTATTAAAAGTACAATGTAAAAAATAAATAATTAAATTATAAATTTATATATTTTGTTAACACTCCAATTTATTGTTTAAAAATTATTTATAAATTATTGTTTTATATTATTAAAACTCTAAATTAATGTTAAAATAAATATTTTATTTACATATTATTAAAACTAAATTATTGTTAAATATTAGTTATAATCATACTATAATATAAAGACATAATTTTTAGGTTCTACATTGTACTTTTGGTATTTTTGTATATTTAAAATTTTTCTATTTTTTGTAATTGTTGTATATATTTCTTTGGTATCAATAATGTTTTTAATTTTCTTATTAAAAATTTATTTCTGTAAATGGATGCAATTATGGATATGAAATACTATTTTCTAGTATACAATAATAAGAAAGCTTTATTTGTTTTACATGATAAAAATAATCCTTGGTTTTATAGAAATCAAATAGCTAAAATTTTATGATATAAAAATGTGATAAAATTGGTTTCAATGCATGTTAAACCTATATATGCATTTATTAATGGCAGGTGTCAAGGGAAATTTTTTCAGGCATTTGGATCTAATTGAGCCAGAAGAGAGGGTTGGCATCCTGCCAAGTAAATTCGTTGTAGTAAGTAGTTCAGTCTCTTCTAATTCTGACATCTGACAGTATTCCAGTTAGAATGATAAATTTGTTCAATAGTGACATTCGCCTTGATAGATGTTTGCAAGCAGGTCACACAGATACTTCCAAATGTTCCAGAACATTCTAGCATAGAACAAATAGAATGTCTCTACCAGAAGTACTGGATGAACTGCTAGTATGAACAAGACAAAATCTTAACTGTGCCAGAAGATGGCTGTCTCTGAATTACTGCAGAGAAATAGGGATGCCTTCTCGTGTGGACCAAATGGCATTGGTAGGACTAACGTGACCTACCACCACATTGATACAGGACATGCCAGGCCCATAAAGCAGCCACCAAGACTGCCACTAGCTTCGCATGAAGCAGTTGAGGGAATTCTGAAGGAAATGAGGGAGTTAGATATGATAGAACCATCAGTTAGTCCGTGGTCGTCACCCATTGTACTTGTTAAGATGAAAGATGGCTCTCCGAGGTTTTGTGTAGATTATCGCCAGCTTAATAATGTGAGAAAGAAAGACGCTTATGCGTTCCAAGGATTGATGACACATTGAACAGCCTTTTGGGTTATGTAATGCCCCTGCCACCTTCGAACGCCTGATGGTAAAAGTCCTGCATTTAGATATCTGTGAGGCTTAACTAGAGGAAATTGTTGTGACAGGTAGGACATTTGAAGAGCACCTATCACGCTTAGACTCTATATTCCAGAAAGTGGCCACAGCCAACTTGAAACTGGTTACTAAGAAGTGCCACCTGTTCCAAAATAAAGTAAATTTCTTGGGACATGTAGTGCCAGTCCATGGAACAGGAACAAACCCAGAGAAGCCAAAAGCAATAAGAAATTGGCCGATACCAAATGACAAAACTGAATCGCTGAGTTTTCTGGGATTATGTTCATATTACTGTAAATTTGTACTTGGGTTTGCCACGATTGCCAAGCCACTACATGAACTGACTGAGGCAAAAAAGGAAATTTCATTGGACCACTGAGTGTGAAGATGCTTTTAGTAAGCTAAAGGAAATTCTGATATCTCCACCAGTCCTGGGTTTCCCGAAAAGTGAGGGCATGTTCATTTTGGACACTGATGCTAGTGATGTTGGCATTGGAGCTATGTTATCTCAGGTTCAGGATGGGAAGGAAAGACCACAAGAATACTTCAAAGGCATTGCATAAGCCTGAGAGAAATTATTGTTTTACACTCAGGGAGCTTCTGGCAATGGTTAAGGTAATTTCACACTTCCACCCCTACATTTATGGCAGACATTTTATTCTAAGAACTAACCATGCCTCATTACGCTGGCTACTAATTTTCAGGAACCCCGAAGTTCAAATAGCAGATGGATACAGCATCTTCAAAAATATGACTTTTTGAAATATAACACAGATCTGGACGCCTTCACAGCAATGCAGATACACTTTCTAGGTGTCCATGTGAGCCATTCTGTTGTCATTGTGAATGCCACGAAGACAAGAGTGGCAAACCACTGAAGGTACAAAGGAGAAGAATTCAAGGTTCTCTATCTTGTGAAGGGTCACCTACCTGGAGCGATGAGGGTATTAGGAAAGATCAGCTGAATGGTTCAACTTTGCAGCCATTACTAGAATAGAAAGAAGATGGTTGCCAGCCAAAATGTCTGAGCGCAGCAATCAAAGGATACTGGGCACAATGGAATTCCCTCATACTGAAGAATGGCGTATTTTACAGAAACTGGGAAAGTAATGCTGGAAAACATACACACTCACAGTTGGTCCTCCCAGAATGCAGGGTTCCTGAAGTCTTAAAAGAACTGCATAATGCAGCAGCCAGTGGGCACTTTGGTGTTAATAAGGAACTTGACAAAATAAGACTAAGACTGAGATTCTACTGGCTTCATTGTCTCGAAGATGTAGAGAAGTGGTGCCGAATGTGCGACACCTACACTGCGAGGAAGGACCCAAGGACTTGAGGATAAGGTCACCTCCAGAAATATAATGTGGGAGCCCCATTCAAGAGGATGGCAGTAGATATTTTGGAACCCCTTGCCAATCACAGAGAGAGAGGTAATCGGTATCTACTGGTGGTCCAAGTCATTCCCCTCATAGAGCATGTCTTCTCGAGGTTTGGTGAGCCACTAGAACTCCATTCCGATCAGGGCAGAAACTTTGAATTTGTAGTGTTCCAGGAGTAAACAAAAATTCTGGGGGTGAAAAAGACTAGGACTACAGCCTTCCATCCTCAGTCTGATAAAATGGTTGAGAGGCTTAACTGAACTCTTGAGCAATACCTGTAGATTTTTGTGGCAGACAACCAAAAGGACTGGAATTCAAAGGTGTCATTGTTTATCCTTACTGCTCGGCAGTTCATGAGTCCACAAGGGTAACATAGTAAAGGAAGCTGTTTGAAAGAGAACTACGCCTTCTTAGTGACTTGCAGTTTGGTCGACAGACAGAACAGAAAGCTGTAGTCCCTGATTACGCCAATGGATTCTGTAACAGACTTGTTGGCATTCATGATTTTGCTCGACACCACCTCAGAATAAATAGTGACAGGATGAAGATGCGGTATGATAGGAGAATGTCAGGTGAGGTATTTCAAAAACGACAACTGGTGTGACCATACAACACACATAGGTGAAAAGGGTACTGCCCGAAAGTACAGAAATGTTGGAAAGGCTCCTACAGGATAATGAAAAAGATCAATGCTGTGATATTTCAGATTTGTAGTCGGCTCTCGGGCAAAGGCAAAGATTGTCCACATCGACCGACTGGCACTCTACGAAGGACCAGATTTAGCAAAGTCAGTCTGGGACGAACAGACTTGAGGAAGGGGCAGTGTTACAGGTGGTCGCTCCGCGAGCGTGCAAGGCACGGATGATTTATGGATGCCGTGCTCTAACAGTTGCAACCGGATACGCAGCTGCTTTTCAGAAAGAAATGTTTACAAAGTGTGCCTGTTATGCCTATCAGGGCGTGTGCTGCTTCTTACCCTGGATCTCTAGTATCTTTAAGATATCATTGAAGGAATGTTCTGGTCATTACTACTGCCCTAGTTTCTCTTAGTGTGACTAAGGGTGTGTAAAACCTTCCAGATCAAGGCCAGCAATAATAGTATAAAAGTGTGATGGGCCTCCGAGCCAGGAGCATTATGAGTATCTGGAGTGCGACATTAAGCGATAGACAACAAGCTAGAAGAGCAACGAGTAGCACCGGAAGTGACCAGCAGGAGGAAAATCATCTGTGACTGCGAGCATCAGTGCAGTGAAGAGTGTGGCTGGCAGGCTGAACGCGTGAGTGAAATACATTACAAATGATGGCAAACAGACTGAACGTTTGTTAATGATGAATATGAGTTAATTGACTATAACCAAACAGATATATTAAGAAGGAAGTTAATTAGAGTTGAAATAGACATTAATATACTGCGTTCACCGAGAAATAAATAAAGTAATAGTGGAGATAGATAATTTAATGCTGTAAATAATAGCGCTGCATAAACTAATCAAAAAGATAAATGTAAACAACAGTGGCTTTTTTGAAGGAGACATGGTAGATCCACAAAAGTTATATAAATGGCTTTTGCACACTGTAACCGTTTCATATTTAGGACAGTGTAGTGATAAAATAAGCAGAATGTCGAAAATAAAATAGATAATATATGAGGAGTTTGGCCGCTTTACTTACGTCGGTCGCCATGATGTCATGCTGTAGTAACGTAAATAAATGTGAATCGGCAGTCACCTTACCGACTGTGGATGCGTAGATGTTACCATAGGTTAGTTGCAGTTTAGATGTGATACAGTATGGTTTGTGGCGAGTGGAGTTGTGATGTCCGAATCCGACTGTGCGAAGGATTGTGATTCAAGAATGGAGGGTGCAAGTACGAGTGTTTCTGTGCGTTACAGTCGTCTATGTGGCAGGTGTTACTTGAACATTTTAGTAGATCATGGTGTTTTGTCGAGTGAGGTAAGGTGCATGACGGTAGTTGAATTGGCCGAGGACAGAGGTATTGTACCCGCCGCCTACCTAGGCCAGTTAATTCATATACTTCCAGTGTGTTTTACGGTTACTTTAAAACCCTAAAATCCTAGATTAGACTAAAATCGTAGGTTAGATTAACACCCTACAATTCTAAGTCAGGTTTACACCCTACAATCCTAGGTTAGATTAACACCCTACAATCCTAGGTTAGATTAAAACCCAACAATACTAGGTTAGATTAAAACCCTACAATCCTAGGTTAGATTAAAAATGTAAAATAGTGATTCACTCATTGTGGGGTTAGGTTAAGTTAGGTTAGGTGGGAACATATTACAAAATTGAGTGGACAAATGTTAAATTGAGGTGTTTTCATATTTTTTTTGGATGTATTTTTAGTGATTTAACTCTACAATTTCCCTGATCTTCATAGCACTCCCCACTACCGTTTTTGTGGTTTGTAAGCATAATACGTTAATGCTGCTAGTAAATTTGTGTTCTGTGTAATTAGTGGAGTCAAAATATACTACTTGGTAATTATTAAGTTTAGGGGCTTTTCTGAAAAACACAATAAAAATTCATAATTATGATATATTTCTACTCTGCTAATGATGCAGAACACGAATATACTAGGGGCATTAACGTCCGACTAATTTCGTAATATGTGCCCACCTAACCTAAAAGAACCTAACCCCACAATGGGTGAATCACTATTTTACATTTTTAAACTAACCTAGGTTTGTAGGGTTTTACACTAACCTAGAATGTTTGGATTTTATACTAACCTAGGATGTTTGGGTTTTACACTAAACTACAAATGTAGGATTGTAGGGATTTAAAATAACCGTAAAACACACCAAAATAATGTAAATTGACTCACCTAGGTAGGGGGCTGGTATAATTCCTCTGACGTTAATAGACGTAAACAAACATATTTTGCAAGTTTTTTTAATATGTTCTACTTATTTTAACATTACGGCGTCTTGAATATGAACAAGGTAAGCTGTGCAGAACCCATTAATGCAACTTTTGTTGGTCTAGGACGTTTCGTTCAGAAACGTAAACAAACTGGCTATACTGTTCACTTCGCAATTTTGTTCAATTTTAAAAAATATGTTGTACTTATTTTAAAGCTACACCCCTAGTATATTTGTGTTCTATGTGATTAGTAGAGTAGAAATATATCATAATTTTGAATTTTTATTGTGTTTTTCTGAAAAGCCCCTAAACTTAATAATTACCCTTATATTTGTATTAAGACCTCCATCCCTCACAAACTCAGATACGCTCCTCAGGTGTCTTGTAACAATATTCAACAATAAATGGCACTGTTAAAAATTGATGTCTTGTAAATGCACTTTGATTATTAATATACGATGTATTCACATCTGTGTGTGATTTTCATTTTCCTTAATGATACCTTTACTTCAGAATAATCCAATGAACTTGGTGGTTGAATGGTTTTGTGTGGATTATGGCAAAGCATAAATTTGTGTTCAACTAATCTGTTGGTAAATTGTCTAACTACAACAGTCCCTGGGTATGTTGGTCGCAGATGAAATGATTAAAGCTGCTTATTGCAAAATATACTTTTCTAATGTATTTATTAATACTTGCACTTTCAACTGATAGAAGATGTTTTCGATTTTAAAGATTATATTGAAAATGTGTGATAGTTCCGACTTTTCCTGAAGCTCTGAGGAAAAAAAACCCTACGTCTGTCACTAGTTTTTTAAATTTTAAATTACTATATTTGTTGGGTTTACTTCTACAACAGTAAATTTAAGAGAGGTACTGTTCGAAATTATCAATTCAGCTATTTATTATTTTGTGTACACCTGATCATGGTTACGGAGACATCTTACGATAAAAGCAAAATTCCTTTAACATTCTAACAAGCTCTGATTGAGAGGAAATACTGTATTTTCTTGAACCTGTGACTGATAGACTCTGAATAAATTTTGACAATGTATGATTTTTAATATGATCAAAAAAGTTGTCTGAAAACAAACAAATTACATCATACTGATCTGGAGTGTAATAATAATAACCAACACCTGCAATTAGGCTACCGCCGAGTGATGAGCTCTCTCACCTCCCCCTTACCCGACCAAACTACTCTTCCACGCCCTTCCTGAACTTTCCAACCCTCCTCACAAATACAAAGACCTCACAAACATAGACTGCCTACCCCGCTCCATTATCCTCCACACCCTCTGAAGCTTCTCACTGTGGTTTCCTTTCCCTCTAAACACCCCCTTACTTAGCTGGCTGTGTAAACTTCTCCACCCTCTCCATTCACCACCCTGTACATCCTGATTGGCCTTTCAACTTTCCTCCTGTCCTTCAACGAGCTCCACCCCATTTCTTTCATTATCACTGATGTCCTGTAGTTCCTTTCATCCTCACCATCCTGCCCCTGTCTTCTCCACCTACCCTTCACCCATCTTGCTGCCCTTCTTTGCACCTTCTCTAGCTATCGCACCTCCATCTCCACGTACGGGTCCCATACTGCTGCAGCATATTCTAACATAAGACGTACCATTGTGCCATATACCTTCACCTCACAGCTGACTCCCTTCAGCACCCTTCCCAACATACCCCAAGTCCTTCTTCCCTTTGCAACCACCCTCTCTACCTGTTTTTTCCATCTGAGGTCTCCCTGCAATACAATCCCTAGATACTTATATTCTGCTGCTTCTATCTTGCACCTCCCATCTGTACAAGTCACTGCTTATCACCTTCATCCTTGTAAACCTCACTACCTTAGTTTTTCTTACATTTATCTTCATTTTATTCACCATGTATTCTCCATACTCATGTAATATAGAAGAAAAGCCTTTAATTACATTGCATATCATAATACTCACTACAATAGAGATAATACCCGTGTTTAAACAGCACAAAATATATCACTTGTTGATAATACGTAATATCACTTGTGATAACATTCATAGACCCTAAGGTATGTGTGGCTCTAGTGTCTACCATAGGGGAAAAAATTATTCTTTTTTATACTTTGTTTAACTAATGGGAAAATAAATCCCTATGCAAGAGTTTCAACACTTTAAGAAACATTTAATAAAATTAATGCAATGTCTCTTGCCTGCCTTATTAAGAGCATTTACGTTTCTTATGGTAAGTGTCCTTCACATAACCACAATTCAATTTCATTAAAGAAACAAACCATTCTTGAACTGTTTGCTTGGCTCGCCAGTATGAAGAAACATTCAATTCACAAGTCTCAAGGTACACTATAGGCAGAAACCCTGATCAACTAAATAACACATCTATCATCACCAAGAAAATACAGCAGAAAAATCATAACTTATTAATTGTCGTAAGGATAATAAGAATATGAAGACTCATATTACCCTTATAGAAAATAATGCTACTTTCATTGGTAATAACAGGTAACTTATTTTATTTGACACATACAAAAAGCGTATTATACCCGGCTCACCAAAATATCTCTAGTATAGTCACAGTTTCCGATAGAACTACCGTTTCAAGAGCAAGTCGTACGACCTGCTAACATTTAAATACGTGTTCTTCACGTGTACCTAATTATCACTTGTGTTTAACCGAATTTGAGCAAACATACTCTATTTACATAACAACGTCTTTTAATTTTAATCTATTGTGTGTTTCAGTTTTCAATGTTGCCAATAATATAAAATTTACAATAATTATGGAAAGAAGTCTTATTTTAAATACAATTTCTTGAGTAATTTAAACAATAAAGCATTTTCCCGCACATTGTTCATTGTATTAGAAAATAAATCTGCTTCTTTCCCATTCCCTATTAATGTGCCCGATACTCCGCTGCCTGTGCAGACTGCCTCATCTATAAGGATTAAGGTTTAGGACATCACACACTCTCAGTTTTATTGCGCAGTTTATCAAGTGTAACATAATGTCTGAGCAATATACTGTGTGAACTGCGTGGTTTAGGCAGATATTTACGCAATTGTCAGGTCTAATGAACCTTGTTGCAACGATAAACTGTGCAGTTGATACAGTTAAAATTGCAGTTCAGTGACAGGCATCAACCATAGTGGCCTCAACAAAAATTTTTACAGAAGACAACATGTCGCTCCCCGGGCTGTGGGTCATCGGAATCCCATCTTATTCTAACTGTGTTTGTTTGTGTTATTGCGTAAGTGACATCTTTTTTTAATACATAACTGTACAAAGGTATTGGACTATTCAAATTACAGCATACAAAGTTTATACACTGGACAGAAACACATGCACACGCTCCGCACAAGTCAGAATGCACGTACACATAATATATTATCGTCATAATGGAACTAATTATCTTCCAACATGCCGTAGGACGTCATCGTTTTAGTATATAAAAAAAAAAAAAAGCTTCTTCACACAAGGAGGTGGTATGAAAATGGAAAGTTATCTGAACTTGTGGTAATTCAATTTTATACATGTCTGTGTATGTTCGCAGTTTAGCCAATCGTCGACTCAGAGTTTTCGCAGTTGAAAGCATGTTGGTTAACCTGAATAGGCCCAATTCATCTCAATGTATCACACATGAGGAAGGTCTGATACTCCTAGCATGAGGAGCTCACCCATCATTTCACTGAGAGACTGCGTACATCCATACGAACGGCCTGCAGTACCCTGAAATCACCACCATCACAGAAACCATCGACACCGCCTGCCGATGGTGTCTGCTGCATAGTGGGATATCCCATCACAAAACCAACCTAACAAAGTGTTGCACCGAACCTCAAAATTTCCCTTTACCCAGCATCACCCAGCCAACAGGCGTTAAATTAGCGCCCTTCCGTGGGGCCATTTCCTGCTGAAATCCCTGATTGCTCAACATTTTGCCAATAAAATTTAACAGGCATTAAATTGTCGCCCGTCCGTGTGGCGTACCTTTCTGTTATCATTTCTTCTATGTTTTCCGACCCAGAAGCCCTGCAAAATTTCCTTGTACCCCAATA
>NQII01006165.1:68679-90220 GCA_002778355.1 Clitarchus hookeri
CCAACCACCTATTCATCTCCCTCCACCTCTCAGAAACATGAAAGTATGTCAGGAGCAGTGTAACGCCCAGATATGCCACAACATGTGGCGTAAAGGCACACCAAAATCAGCTTCGCAGCCCCCATAACATCAATGGTGCAGGACACGCACAGAAAGTCAGCCATAATGGGACAGCAAGGCATCCTCGCCCCTTCTCCTCCAGTGCCGCCAACTATGCAGCGAGAACAGGCACCCCTGCACACACCCCCTCCACTGTTCCAGCACCCAAACACCAGCTGGGTGTATTGATCGGCGGAGCGGCCATGTACACAAGTGCGCAGATGCTCTACATACACCCACGGTTGGTTCACCACTTCACGTGAGTGCAAGAAGGACTGCTGCGAGAAAAGGGCCATGGCCTTGACCCCCATCGCCGGGTGCAGCTGTCACATCACCACTGTCAACAATGTATGGCCTGATACATGAAGGTGTTCCCGACGCCTCTGTATTGGCAACGCTTGCACGCTACCCCACATGATGTGGCCAAAGACAAACTAAGTACAGCATATTGCAAGTGCGCTCATAGGACCAGCCCAACAAGCAAACGTGCCTCGAACAACAACGAAAACATGGACAGATACGATGTGATAAACCAAATTTAAACACATTGTAAATTCAAAGTTTTGGACACTACCAGTCAAAATTCCACAGTGTAACTCGTGCCTATAGCACTATCATCAAATATACCTAACCGCAACCGAACTCGCAACCATACAAAATAAAAACTTTCAGTGCTCACAGTGCCACAGCAACTACAATCAATTGAACACTTCTACCATATATAAAGACTAACATATATCCAGACTGTCAATCAACATAATGTCACTGCCCTGTGGGCTCAGGGGGCGAAAGTAATGAGGTGTTAAAATGCAAAGTGTTGGCAATGCATGTACACAGGCAATGTTTGCAGCCTGGCGAGAGACTGACAGTAGAAGATGGAAAATTCGTGTGTTGGCAATGAACAGCAGCGGCAGACATAGCACTGCAACTGTCACACACTGTCAGCATTCTCGTGGAAGTTGTAATCATATCAGTGCCACTTGTTCATTCTTCACCCCACCAGCTTCTTACATACCGCCACATGCCACCTACTTCCCTACGCCTGCCTTCCCCCAACAGATGATTCCAGGGTTACCAACTCGCGTACCACAACATCCGCAAACAAACCCAGTAATGCAATTTCCCACTGCATAACCTGGTTCCACAATCGGTCAACACGTGGCCACAAAGTAGGGGAAGAAACCACCTAACCACTGCAGTTATCTCAATATTTGTGCCTGGACCAACCAGTGTTACCATGCCCTTGCAATTCCAGTCGCTACCAACCTTTGCAGGCTCGCCTACAGAGGTCCAATCAGTGTAAATGAGTAATTGTACAACACGCCTGCAATGCTATGATGTATGCGCAAAGGAGTGTCCTAGTTTCATTGGTATGTAAATCTCCAGAGAATCGTGTTCCTGGTGATAATCCATCAATCACTGTGGCCTACAATGGGAGGAGTTCCTGCATGATTTGCAGCACCATTTTGGAGGAGTATTCACATTACTGCAAGTACAAAGCAAACTAACCTTGGAAGAACAACTACCACCTGAGAATTAACTGCAATTATCACCAAGAAAATACATCAGGTCAGATGTTTCTACCCACAGCTGCCCGAGCGCGAAGTACTTGAAGTCGTGGCAGAAACAGTGTGCCCCTAGAACAGTGCCACATTGGTACCACTGCTCAATATCAGCTTAGATAAACTCATGAGCACCGTGATAATCATGGAACAAAATCCTTGGCAGACAAGTCGCAAATGGGAACCGGTGGAGCCACATGCAACATCAAGACAGTGTGAAGGGACAGGACATAGTTAAACACAGTACTAAATCACATTCTTTCGGTCAGCAATGGGACAAAAATTCCAGTGCAGGATATAGTACAGGATAAATTACTGGTGCAAATGACAAAAAAAAAAACACTAGTGCAACAGGCAGTGTGTGAAGAAATAACGTGAATTGGGATATAAGCCATCTACCCCCAACTCCGTGCCGTTGTTATAATTGTAAGGAAAACCATTGGCACAGTGCATGCCCTAATAATCCCCACCCTGAACAAACAAAAAAACAACCATGCAAGCAGCAATCCGGGAAATGGGAAGCAGGGGTAAAGGAGCCTTACATTCACTACACCCCAGTCCCGAACAATGTAACCAACTTGACACCCCAACAACCACGGATTAATCAGGTTAGTAGCAGTCATTCACAGTTCATCCGCATTATGTGTTAATTAATGGTCGCCATTGTGATGCCTTAATAGACACTGGTGACTCACACAACTTCATACAGTCTAGTTTCGTGCATCCTATATATATGACTGCGCTCGGTACGTCCCTTGTCGAAGGGAGACTGCTGGGCGCGAGGTGTCCCTCGAGCTATGAAAGTGCCGGGCGCCAGCTCAGTGTTGAGCAATGAGATCGGGTCGTGGGTAATCACCCTAGGGGACTCGAGGTAACACACCGTCAGATAACAGGAAAATGCAAGCTGTATGGCCGCTGCGCACGCCCAGATTAATGAACGCACTATTGGTTATATGAAAGATGATTATTTTATTGAACACTTAACCGAACAGACATGTGGTGACAGCGCCGTCGTACAATATAACACACTAATGGATTACGATTAATTAAGGCATGTGACGCTGCTCTCCCCTTGGTACGATGTAACATAAAATACAAGTTATTTCGTGGATGATGTGATGATACGATTACTGAGTGAGGTTGCAGCCTCAGGAGCGGGCACCGAGGTTCTTGTGAAGCGAGAGACTTACCACGTCCGCCCGCGATGAAGTGATGAAGTGTACTAGGCTGAGAACTGCGCCGGCTCCCGCTACCTGAGCGCGGTCGTCGCCAAGCGGTGGAAAGATGAAACATAAATGCGACTTAAAATGCAAATGAGATGTAAGAAAATGATATACCTTAGATTAACATAATCAAACACAATTACCCTATACAACTTATATAATAAAACACAATTACCCTTGCACAAATACAAAATAAATCAGTGTTATATTAATATTAAATATTTGCATCGCAGCAGCCACTGAATTGCCAACTTAGTAATATCACATGTCCCTGGCTGGCTGGGTATGTGATGACAGTCTTTAAACACAATAAATATGATATACATAAATACTGAATAGATACACTGAACCAATAAATAATAATGATTAAATTATTAAGCTCTGAATAATTAATGACACTAATGCAATTTACACCCATGGAACAAACACACTTGTTAATTATGACACTGAATAAATACATGTAACCCTGAATAAACTATACTGATGCACTACAATCAATTACGTCGCACTGATATAATCATATTGGTGAACTCTGATTAATTACATATCACTGAATAAACAATATTGAGCAACGCTGATTGATTACATAACACTGAATGCACTATCACTCTTGCCCACATGCCTGCTGGTGTGGTGCATCTGGAGTGGAGGACACGACTGCGGCAGTCACAGCGAGCACAAAAGGTACCAGTGAACGCCTGGTTCACATCATATATCACTCCAGTCGCTCATGTAATCCATTTAGCCACAAATCAACACATCTGTACCATACAAGGTCAAGCCACAGTGACAGTTCACATACATGAATTAGAAACAATAACCACAGCAGTCCGTACCCCGCACATTAGGGAAAATGCCATCCCTGTTAGTTGAACCCACAATACATCTGATCCATTTCGGCCTGAAGGAGCGAGGCACAGTATACAACCAGCCAATACAGTGCCAGCTATTCCTCTAGCGGACTTTGATAACAATATACCACCCGAACACCAGGCAGCTGTTTCACTAGCGGACTTTGATAAAAATATACCACCCAAATACCAGGCAGCTTTTTCTCCTTGACGAGCGCCGAGACATGTTACCAGCCATGATACCTATGGTCGAACCACAGTAGCGGTCAGCCTAATACTGCCGCGGGTGCCGGTTGTGAGGTGGACAGTTATGTTTTAATTAAGTTAGCTAAATGCGGAAGTTGTAAGGCCACTCCACACGCCAATTAAATATTGGTACAAGTACATATTACACTGAAAAACACTTAAAACCCTGAAAATGGCTGGTTGGTGGGTCCAGCTCACGAAATTCCTTTAAGAGGCAAGGCCTTCAATAAAAACACTTGACTTAGGGGTTTAAGTTATTTATTAACATTCTGACACTACAAGCCAGTTGACGATGCTCATGCAGTTAAGCAGACCCGACATACTAAACCAGTTGGGCTGCTAATGCAGGAAAGTGAGTGTGCGCTGTCTGGTTTTACATGACGAAATTCACTCCTGGGAATCTTGAATCTACTGGAGGTGGGGAGGTGCACCTTGGCATGGGGTCGGTTATCAGAGCAGATTAGATGTTGGATTTTTACCTCGCGCCATAGCTCAGTAGTGAACTAATGAATTGAGGGTCGTACAGTCGACGGCCCAGGGGCCCTAATGAACCTTCCGTCAGTTATTTGCTTGATTGTCGTGTACTTACAGTTGCACTCTTTACATAGGATGGCGAGATAGTGAGCTGTCTCGTATGCCTTAAATATATTACTAAAAAGGCTAGTGGTGCTAATAAGGTTGCTCTACAATGATTTAACACTATTTCACTTGTTGAGTGGTTGATTCATCGTCCGTTTACATATGAATAAATGTATGAATTATATGTATAATGGCATCAGCCCTTATGCTGCAAAAAACACATGGTTTTATGTTGAAAACACGATTGCGTTAAAGACCCTCCGGCGAGAGTACGATGGCTCTCCCCTCAGTACTTTAGATGGAATACAAATGTTCCGGTAATTAATCTTATACTATTGCAGTTAAAAATGATTTCAGGCTACATGCCGGTACTGAAGGCCTCGCAGAGCTAGAGACTTACACCGCCGGTCTCGTTCAGGTGCTGAAATGAACTGGGACGAGCATGGAGTCGACCTCCGCCACCAGTGGCGAAAACCAAAACCAAGCGGCGAAAAGATGAAACACAACATAACATTGAAAGATCATTATGTGATGAAAACTTATATGAATTAAATTAAAACATAAGAAAACACAACGACTCTTACATAAATACACTTTTAAAAGTTGTTACATTATCTCTTGCCAAGTATACCATGAAAATATCCTTTGGCTGTGGCGGTGTATGCGACAACGGTTTTTTTTTGTTTGTTGAAATTATGAACACTGATAAATTACACTTTGTAGCACTTTTCACGTTGTCTCTCTCTGGCCTACAAGCTAGCTGGTGCGGTTGAAACGACTGCGACAGTCAGAGTGGGCACAAAGGAGCTCGTGAACGCGTGGTTCACGCCAACCTACAGGATGTTTAAGTTAAGTTAAATTAATGTTCGGGTTGAAAAAAAGATTTAAAAAAAAACCTATTGTTCCTGTTGCTAGACTAAGAAGTTGTTGAAGTGCCTGGGAGTCACTCGATGGCAGCCGGTGTCTTTAGGGCCACTTGCCATGAATATACTGGTAGTCAGAAATGCATAAGTGTAAAATACAAGTGCATAGATTCCTTTGAAAATTTGAGGCTGAACACTGTCCCTAACAAAAACTTACATTTTCTACAAACTACACAAGCTACTGATTTATTAATGACAATGCACTTTTGCATTGTTAATTTCACGTGCATGTAGTGTTGGAAACGTGTCTATACGAGTCCATGAATCAGTTGAGTGCTGCAAAATAAACATACACACTTACACTCACTATAGCTAAAAGAAAATACATAAACAAAAATTGCCCCCAGTCAGGTGATGCCTGTTGGGGGCTAATCTTGGGTTGGAACGGATGAAGCCATGCCCCAACTAGGTAGTCATTGGCACTTCACTGTGACGTAATTTGAAATTACATTTAAAAACACAATGCACTTGTGGTCTATACTTTGGGTAAAGTGGTAATGATTAGGCTCTGTGTTTAGTGGCCAGTTACACTCTTAAATACTTTGTGTTGCGGAATGGTATTGGTTGTTCGTACGCATTCTGATCAGGGGCGGAAGTCTGGTGTCGCCTTTATGTATGCTATGCCCTGATGGTGCAGTGTTGAGTGTGAGCACACGTGCTAGTCGGTTAGGATCCGAACCACGAGATTGTCCTGGTGTCGCCCATGTGATCGGATAAAAGTTTGATAGTCAGCTGACATACACAGAGCTGGGCGATGCAGGTGCTTTCATAAACACCGTCTTGAAACGGTTGCTGATGTTCTTGTCGTCATGGCGCTCGGACGTGGTTGCTGTTGTACTGCGGTGCAGCGAATGGTGATGCATACTCATAAGTTTGGGCTAATATTAATGTCAGTATACACAGAAACATATACAGTATCAAATTTATGCGGATCTGACTCACAAGGCCTACCAGCGGCCTTTATGGTAAAATGCCAATAAAATGGCGCGAAGAAAACAAGGGTGAATATACCTCAATAGTCGGAAACAAGCTGAGGGAGAAGTGCTACAAACGCAGGGGATGTTACGGAGAGAAGCACAGAGGTTCTGGTTAACTTATGTTAAACTATTGTCATGAATGATGAGAACAAAGTATGAAAGTCCCCCGCGATGCTAGGCATGTGCTGCACCTACGACCTGTGGAATCAGACTGCCGGAGATTCTGCGGGTGAGTGGCATCCTCGACAAGAGCTCGCAACACTCCAAGAGTTACTTTAAATTGTGAACCTCATTACATGACATATGTAACATATACACATCAAAGCACTGAAATGTTTGGGATGAATATCCGCCACCCTATGGAGAGTACAGAGTTGTTTTTATTATGCATTGTTTTACATACAAAACCTTACTATTTGGCACCTACAAAATTATGTGATAAATGTATGTCAGTCAAACTGTGGGGCACTTTGCGATCGGATCTGTCATATTGAATTAAATACTAAATATTCTTCACGTAATGTTTGGCTTATCCAGATGCACACTTACTCTCTAAAAATTACATAAAACACTTCGAAGAACATGACTCTGATATTCTGTGCCTAATTAAAAATGCATGTGGCATGCTGTTTACTCTACTGTAATGTCACAAAGCCATGAAAGAGAGCTACATTAACACTTGCCATATAATATACAATATACTGCATTTTACCACAAGTCTCCACTCCTATTATAATTTAAAAGATTACTCTACAGATGTTTTAGACACTAAAATGGTTCACCATGTACCAGGTCGTGACCTGTTCACGAGTGAACGATGTCTGCATGCGTGTTTTGAGTGTTGCTCTGGTGCATCACCTGTATGCCGGTAGCGTGGTGTCAGTCGACGTGCCAGACCACGCAGGAGTGGTCAATTTCGAAGTTTCCCATGTTTCCTTTTTTGAATACCTGTAAGTTTAATTCTTATTATAATGTTATTTACAGCCTACTTTAAAAAATAGTGCATGTTTTATAATTTTTTTTTATTTTCAACAGTGTTCGGAGCTAAATGAGACTTATACATCTTGATGTGCACCATTCCTGCGTGATTTGGCACGGCCACTTTCATCACATCATCGGCCCACAGTCGCTTTACAAATGCGATCCACGAAACGCACACGTTTTGCATCCCGATGCTTGTCCGCATCGTTCACTTGGGAACGGTTCATAACCCTATACCGAGTGATCCAACTGAGTGCCTGTGGTGTCCTTAGAGAGATCTGTGTAATTAGGACGGTAATCAAGTGTTAGAATGTGTATTAAATATCATTAGAATTTACCGCCCACGGGCAAATATTCTTGAAATTCGTCCTTAGGGGATTGCGAAGTAATCGCAAAATAAATGCACACCATGTGTTTATTTAATGAGGTGTACAGTAGCAAGGCTAGAATATTTTAAGTGTTCTATATATAATTTTTCAAGTGCAATTGTGTGTAATGAAGCCTATTAGTGATGTAGGAAATAATTAGTGTTTCTTTCAACCTGACCATTACAGTCATACAGTGTCCCAAAACTTAAAAATCCTATTTCCCACATGCTCTGCAAGTCAGCACATAATCTTGTTCTGTATATAAATTAGTGCTTAAGATAGAACTCTAAACTCTCCTCAAGTCAAGGTATGTCGATCCCGAATGTTGAAGGGCCCTATTGTCTCTATGTTTTACATGTTTATGTAATGACGTCAGTAAACTAAGATACCTCGCAGGATGGTGCGAGCTCTCGGCGGTGACGCAGTTCGCCCATGCTATCCCTGGTATTCTACAGGTCTTAGGTGCTGCACGTGCACCGTGTCGCAGGGGACTTTCATACTTTGTTCTGAACACTTAACTGCAATAGGTTAACGTGATGTACTGGAACTTTTAGTTAGTTTACCAACATTCTTCACTGCATTCGCTGCACCCCTCTGTCAGCTCAATTTACCGACCCCGCAGGTTTAATTACTATTGTTAGTTTTCATGCCATTCTTGGCCTTTTTGTACAGTAACGGCTTCTTGCAGGCCTTGTGAGTCCAGTCCATTTTAATTTGCATTGTATACATCTAACTGTGTACACTATTCGGCAATGCAATTTACTCGAGTTAACCGAAACTTGTGAGTTCTCATTAAGTGTTGTATTTCGGACCCTTGCCCTATCCTGGATGTCATAGACGCCTTTTGGAGGCATCATTCATTTATAAGGTAAAATATAATTCTGAGGCGTGCTGGGGAGCCTGAATACCTTGGCTATATATTATGTTTTCCTGTAAATTTCTACAGTTTGTTTCAGAGGATACAGCCACGTGGTTGTTCGGCCCACGATCCTGAGAAACGTGACTTCGTGCTTACCCAGTGAGCTGGCGCCCATTCTATTCGAAATAGGAATATTGTGAAATATTCTGACTTTTCTTAACATAGTCGCCGGACGTAATCTGCATTACTATCCCCGACCACTCAGGTAGGTTTCAATTAAATAAATAAGGATGTTGTAGAGGGTTGTCGTTAGAGGCACCAACCAGTTTGTTATTTATAAGGCCCCAGTCTGAGAAAGGGCGACGAGATTATTGTTACCCAGGGTCGTGCACTGTTCAGCTATGTGGCTGCAGAGCCTATCCTTGTGTGTGACGTGGTCAGTGGCTATTAGAAAGATATTATTAAGTGTACATCTAGCTCATGTCATTGTTACTAAGGACACGTTAATGCCTGAAAACTCAAGGCAGAGGCAACGGCAATGCCTACCCTAACAGAAACACACTGGGGCACCATATGCGAAGTCAAAAGAGGTGTACATGATTAGAATTTGTTATGCTATGTTTACTAGTTGCATCCCTTATACAAATACGTGTTAACACTACACAGTTGTCATCAGAAGATGCACTTAAATAAATTAATCGATTGCTAAACATTCTTAAGCTCATTTACGATGTTACAATGAGAAACGCGAAGAGAAACTACAACACATTGATTTGGCCACTCAGGTGGTCGGCAATACTAAACCAGTCCTGTGCAGAGTGGTCTGAAGGACATAAAAATATGAGTTAAAAAATCTGTCCTGCCAAAAATAGCTCTTGTGAGTGGAGATGTAAGAGATGACCATAGGAGACAAACAATATAAAATTGGTTCCGAATAGAAAAAAAAAACTTAAAGAATTAAGTAGATCCATTAGCTGGCAAAAGGAGCTGGTCTCCCGAGTTGTGGCCACTTCCTAGCACAGCCCAAGCAGAACTGTCTCCGACAATATGGTCGATGCCTTTTTCGCCTTGACCGGAAACGTGGATGAGAAATTGTAAATGCAAATAAAAAAGCATGCACCATAAGCACTTAAAGATACAAGCACTGTTAACAAAGAGTAAACTAGACAAGATACTGAAAAATATTATACAATCAGCACATACCAAACACACAGCAGAGTGTGTGTGGTGGGGAAAGAAAGATAATGTTAATTAAATTTTTATTCAGTAATATATTACTCTCGCTGTACAGGCACTGTAACATATAATAATAAAAACACCATAAGCACTAGACTCCAGACTGCTATGAGAAATTCACTAACGAAACTCAAATATTTTGACCACTCTTATTGGCGAGTTGCAGGGTTTGTTACCTCTGAGTCAGAGTCTGGTCAGCCTGCAACCTCTAACAAGCCCTCTCCACATCCTACTCATCTCGTATTTGTGTAACTTTATATTCTCTGCTGTAGGCAGTTTGCTGAAGAATGTAGCACAAGGGCACCTCTCTCACCACACTGAACTTAAAGGCAGTATATCCACACTTTATTAATGTCATTACTTTGGCCATAACACACGGTGTAGTGATCGCACACTTCTTGTGTCCCACATCGTTCCCTGCCTTGGGGTTGGGCCAGTTGCCATTGAGACATTCGCATGTCAGGTTAGGTCTTCGTTGTCAGGAGGAGGGACGACTACATGTTAAGGCCAGAATTTTTAAACTAAAAAAATAATCTCTAATGTTATCACTCCAGTGAGTTTTTTTTATAATCCAGATGGCTTTATTTGTTTCTTAATCACAGACTCTACAATATGTATGTATTACTCCAGAATTTAATGCCATAAGACGTAGCAGAATGAAAGAGAGCGTTATAGGCTTATTTCAATGTTTTTATGTTCATAACATTTTAGATATATTTAATGCAAAAGTTATAATAAAAATTTCAACTTACAACTTAAATAATATATCAAATCTATACAAGTGTGATAACAAAATGTAATTAACACACACTTTCAGTTGCATGTTACATAAGTGATTTTGAATTATTTTAATTACCGTTCGCCCTTGTGATACTGATTTCATTTTTGATAAGAGTAGTATTAGAATTCACTACTGTAACTATTAACCATATTAACTTATTTCGTATTTTGTTTTCTCTTTGGCTATATTTGCAGTATTATCTGTGAATTTAGGAAAACATACGAAAGCTATTGGTGTATAATTTTTTTTCTTGATATTTGTATAATTGTTGTACTGATTTTCATGTAGTAAAATGTGTCTCTAGGTGCAATGAGTATTTTGATTTCTTGTAGTTTGTTCTTATAGTCCTTTCCCATTAATTACTTATTACAGATATCAATAACTCCATTCAATTTTTACTTTTGTGTTCTCATTCTAGCAAATAATCCATTCCCTTATAAATATATATTTTGCAAGTGAACTGTAAACAGAAGTACAAATGAGGAGCCTTTTGAACATTTGTCAACAAATGTTCTGGCAGTACCAAGGTCACGGTGCCCACATGAGATGAAGGATGCAATTAGTGATGTCATTATGACATCATCTGAAAGTGCGCTGTTCTTCAAAGCATGTAAGTCCTCAATGTTACTTCAGCGTTGTTCATGCTGAAATAAATTATTCCACTAAATAGTAGCCGTGTTTATATTGGTCATATATTTTTTGCACTACTGAAAAACTAATAAAACCGCCAGCGAGGTCACGTAAAACGCGCAAAGACGTCCGTGACGTCAGAGGAAGTGTGTTTTTTGTTTAATATCGTAGTGTAGGGAGATTTTTAGGGGCGCATGTTCTTGTTATTTGTTAGGCAATTTACTCATTTAAGGATAATGAAATTTATGTCGGTGAAACTTACTGTTTGTTATTTAGAAACGAATGTAACATCACAGCTGTTGCTAAACCTGTGACATTGAATATTTTTGCCTGACGAAGAGAATGCAAAAAGAAGGCGGTAGAGGTCAAGTAATACAAGTGAGGAATTTGCATTTCAACATCTCAAGACAAAGTGCGAGTTTGTTTCTTTCGCAAATGGTTATTATAAGTAATATTTGTTAACTTATCTCTGGAAATTTATTCAACTACTATTGAAGAATCAGTTCGTGTGTGTGTGTGTGTGTAATTTTGTGTATGGAACGTGATCTCGTCGAATCGAATGTGAATACTGAAATTGAATTTGTTTTTTTTTCTAGTTGACGTTTGTGATTGGATTAGTTGGCTACACATATGACATTACAGTTCCCAAGTTTAGTGCAACATACGAAGGTAAGCTAACAATTACAGATGTAAATAATACAGTATGTTATGTGTTGTCTCTTGTGTGTAGGACGGTTCAGTATCGGCTTAGGTTGGAAAGAAACCTACGATTTGTAAATATTGTTTGATCCATAATTACAGTGTATTACTACATAATAAAATGGAATCGGAACCATTTAGTATTCAATGTCAACAGCATGTGTCCTGTTGGAAGTCCTGTACATATTTTGATTGGAATGATTAAGCTAAATGCATTTAGATATTTTTGAAACAAGACCATACGTTACTATACTGGAAAATTCTCTTTTACGTTTGTGTGAATAAAATAGGGGCATATTGTTGGACATTTCCACATTAAAAAAATAAGTATACACTGATCACTTCGCTTTAACAAAAATTGTTCGTGTAGACAAACAAATATAATTGTTTACATACCATAGGGCGTTATATGTTCCTGGTAATCAAATAGTTTTTAAGTAAATCTTACCAGAATAAGTTACTTGGCTTCATTACATCATTTTAAATTATTTTGGCTATGAAGAATGTTAAGTTTTTAGCAGAAAATCAATTATTTTGGAAAAGAAACTGACCGAGGTAAATGCCATAATGCCAGATAATCACAGTTTCATTACTGATAAAAGGCATTAATGAAAAGTAACCTGAAAGAGTAAACCGGGTTACCTCGCTTATGTAACCATTGTACGTGATCACTAGGGGTTAACCAGGTTGTTACTGAATGCTCAAAAGCAATGCAGGGTTTTGAGATGGCGGGAACTCAAAATAATCCTGATTATTTAGTGCATTTATTAAGTGCAGTGCTAGATGATAATAACAACATTAAAGAATTTTCGTAAAATTATGTTATTTTGAAAGTGAACTCACAACAAAATAAAAAACTGTTGCCCTATTAAGCAGTACTATACAAATTCAGTTTTCTGCAGCAGGTTAGTATAAAATCATATACTGTCTTAGCTGCCTGAAAAACACCTTAGGACTCTTCTTTTAACAAAAGTACAATATTTACTTCCATATTCTCAACGCCGCTTTTATGCATTTTTTTTAGTTGCATTGTCTACATATTTTCGTGCCATTTGTTAGTTTTATTGCATCCATTTTGTCAATGTTCCATAGATAATAGAACATTGACATTGGACAAGTCATACAAATCTCGTAATATAAGGTTTCACAGGAACATATCTTATACAAGTTGGGTTATACATATAAATAAATAATGTAAAGTCACAATTTTTCTCTTCCACTTCTTGTTTGTAAGGTCTTGTGTTGTCTGCTAAAGCCCACTTACCCTTCTGTCGAGCAGCGTTAGCTCGGAGTTGATTGTGTCAACGATTAAGTTAACTCTGTACCGGTAGACTTTCCGAATGAGTGTGAGCTTCAACCGGGTCACTTATCAAATGAACCAAGTAAAATTTCACTCTTGACGTGGTTAACCTATTAACTTTTCGTAATGGCCTGTATTTGCAAAACAGTGACAAAAATCTAATAAGGTATGCATGATAAATTATAAGACTTCAAAGCCTGACTCAGAATCAATGGTTACATGCAAACAGGCCACTTTTATCAGATCTATTAAAGCCCTCCAAACTCTCCGCTGTTAACCGCTATATGAAAGGTGTGTATAGCATGGTACTTTAGAGTGAAAGTGCTTTAGGAAATGCTGTCACAGAGTATGTAGTAATACAAATAGAAAATTGTAGATAATACAAAGAAAGTGCTATGACAAAGTACTGAAAATATACCACCAATTAATGCACTACCTGTGTGCAGGTGCAAAACATGTTAGCAATATTAAATTACACAAGGAAATGCTGCTGTATGAGGCAGGCCAAGCAGTTCAAATATAATTAAGTACTAGAATTACCAAGCAAGGAGATAAATGTACAGGCTGATGATCGCCTTCAAAGTTCTTAAAAAATACCCTAGCCAAAAAAAATAACCTTCAGTATGAACACTCACTGTCACCGGGCGTTAAAGCCTAAAGGGCACTGTTTTCTTTTTCCTCCTTAAATTTAGAATTAACAAACAACAATAAATTAATTATACCAAATGTGAAAGCCTGAAGGGCAATTTTCTTTTCTTCCCAAGATTCAAAGTCGAGTCAAACAATATTTGTTCTATTACAAATATATTTTTGAGATTGCAAAATCCTTTTACTAGACATAATAAGTTTATGTATGCAGTATTATTTTGTGAATATCATGAACTGTAGACTTGTGTCTGTAAAAATAGTCGCTGCTAAACTCAGTTGTACGTGGAGAAGGGAGACCAAATACAGAAGTTTCTTTCCAGAGGTGGCCCCTGTCTAATGCTGTAAATATTTTGAATTTTCTGTTTGTTTACATTTGTGCATAATATTGTTTTTTACAAAATTTTGAAGCCCCATTATAACTGAATTTATAATATTTTTTTAATATCATCTCTTAGAATATTTTTTTAAAGAGCATATTATGATAGTATTCAGTTTAGACATACTTAAATGTATGATAGATAAGTGTTTTCTCTTAGCACCTTAATTAAGGCAGGTTTGAAATTTTATTGGGGATATGAACTGCAAGTCAAGGAAGTTTTGTATGACTGAACAAACTTCAATATAAGTTTTATTTACTTTGTGATAATAATCTAAGATTTCCAGGTTTTAAGTAGAGCACAATTTCTCTGAAGTTAACAATGACACACTGCTTCCGGCCATTTAGCAGTCTATCGTAATGTTAGGGGCAGCTGATCAACTATATTTATTAAAACGACTGCCCTTCCTAACATAGTTTCCACGTGGGAGAGCCGTGGCAGTTTTGTAAAGGGACCTTTTCACTGTCTTGCTGTTCGGCGAGCACCAAATCACTTTTGACGTCACGGGTGGGGTGCGTGCCAGACAGCAGGCTGTGGAAAACCCTTGTTTGCTGTGCGTCGGGCAGGTGTGGGAGGATTGCTCTCGAGGCGAAGCTACAGGTAGCTGTGCGTGTAGATGAAAGACGCAGCCACAGAAACCATTGTTCGGAGTGGGAAGGGACGGGCAGTGGAAACGGCACCCGTACACAGTTGGGGTTGTTTCCGAGTAGGACTGGGCATTCCCCCAACTGCGTTTCGAACATGCCATTGCTGTAGACTACTTACGCCCTGGCTACCAAGATTTTGTTTAACATGGCAACTTATTTTCATCTGTTGTGTCCACACGCTTACGAATTCGGCGGGGGTAACCCAGAATCTTTGCTACAAGTAACTAACTCCGTATGTCACTCATTTTGAAAAAAAACATAATTAAATGGATTGATGTTTAATGTGAACATTCTTAGTGTGTTATTAACACACAACAGTTTCAGACTAGTTTTAGCTCTTAATTGTACTTGAGCAGTTGTGGGGAAATGTCAATTCCTAGGCTTCCAGTAACTTAAAGTACCTATAAGGAAATGATTACTTTATTTGTGCTTAAACACAGTTAGATGATATAAATTGTCATCAGTTAGGTATTACATAAGTTACGAATGTGTTGGTGCAAGCATTGTAATTTTATATGCAAAAAGTCATTTTCTTCTATAAAAAAAGCGCAGGCGAAAATTGTGTTACATATTGTAGGGATTATTTGTGTGGATGGAGTTTTGCAAAACTTATAGGACAAACTAACTTGAGAGTGTATTGTCAAAATTGGAGCTATTTGGTAAAGTTTATGAGCTGTAAGTAAACTATGGTAGAGAACTTATCCAACATACGTACATGGAACATGTTTTAGGAGTAGCTATTATTTGTCGCTAATTTTTAGTAGATTACATCTATTATTTCAGTACCTATACATTGTGATACTTATATAAAAATATTTTTATGAATACTGTGGAAATTTAGTGTTTGTAACATTGAACTGAAATAAAATAACAATTGACGTATTTTAAAGCACTAAAAATGAAAATAATTTTCTTAAATTTTACCCACAAATCTTATAAATTATGTTTCCCATTACTTCACTACAGTTGCGATACAGTGTGTATTGTATGGCGGGCTGGAAGCTAAATCGTCTGCACATTTACAAAATTTCTGTGTTTTAAGATGGGAGGAAATTTTTTTTCAAACCATGTTCGCAGTGACATGTTATGTTCACGAATGAAGGAAACTATAATCATGTGCATTTCCTTGTAACTCCTCATACGTATATTGTACCCAACAAATAATGGTTTTTTCTTACGAAGGCTGGAAAACAGAGAAACTGTGTTTATTGTTTCAGTGTGAAAAATAAAAAATATCAGCGAATATACAGAAACTCAATGAAATGACTTTGATGACAGTAGTAGTAGTTAAATGTGTATTTACTGAACAAAAAACAGAGTATAATCTTTAGAGTAAAACATTTTGTTTGAAAATACAATCACATGATCATGTTTATTCGTACATATTATAGAAGTTCGCTTGTTTTCTGAGAGGATAAATGAAATGGGCTGACAAAAGTGCTTACTGTGACCAGCTTACCTTCGGACCCACGTTTTGCATGATAGTAGTCACTGAATTACAGTAGTTGGTTTCCAGCTACTAAAACAACAAAAGCTGCTGTAACGCCTGCAGATACTTGCAGCTCAATGATGTCTGCTCGGCTGGGAGCCACACATTGGAAATACCCTGCGTACTTCTCTTGGGTAGAAACATGGGCCTTCGCAAGCAAGTGGGTCGTGCGTAGTCTGACCTGCGGTGGAAAAGGCCTGATCGTGAGAAGACAGACGTCGACTCGGGGGACCCACGAGTAGGTGACGTCACCTTGTTTGCGCGGACATGCACCAGCAGAAAGGCTGCCTAACCCAGCGCGGGCACGAAAGAAGAGACCCCCAGGCACTAAATGTGTTTAGTTTTTGTTACAATCACGCGGTTGCTGAAGTGCCACTGTGTAACGTCAACCGCAAGGTCGTCCAGATGAGCCCTTTGTATGACTGAAACAATATTATACTTCGCTCACTATTAATTGGAACTAAAAAAATTTTTGATGTCCAAATTGAATTTTTCCTTATGCAAGATCATACTCTATCATAATTGTATTTGTTACAGTTTGTGAGAGAGGTGATATTTCAGCTAACTTTGCCTAATTTAGTCTCTTCAATTGTTAAGTCAGCATTAGTTTTTTTTTCCCCGTTTCAGCATGTTTCAAAATTAAGCTAAATTTGTTCTTCCGTTCACACTTATTGCATTGCATCATTAATTGCTACGTAATAAATTTAATATTGCAAGCAATATGTCAGTGTCCTCGTTATTTGTAGTGTAATTATTGAATTTTAGTAACTTCTTGTGTTTTATGTCAGTGTGTCTTTATCTGTTATATATTGAGTTGTGGTACATCTCATGATTATGCTTATTTCAACATTGATACACTCATGTTGTTAGGTTGGTTACAGTTCATGACTTACCTGCTACACTTTTAGTAATTATTTATAAGGCACTTTTTTGGTCAGTGCCAGTTGCCTATACTCATACTTGTGTTAAATCATATATTACTGTCACTCAAATTACAACATTCAGTTTCAATGCTACACACTCCCTTATATTAATATGTTTTATTTTCTGTATGCCGCAATAATCATTATAGTATAAAAAATCAATCTCTGATTACAGTGCAACGTGAGTATATACAAAAATTTCAAACCTGTTTCATAATTCATTATTATGAGAAAACTCACCAGGCCCTGCATCCCGTGAAGTGGCAAACAGCAAACTTTACCACGTGGAAAGTGAATTTTAATTGTAAAAAACATGGCGCAGCTTGACCCTGACAATCCCAGACGGATTGGCACATGAGTAGAGAGGGTGGGGAAGGTCATAGGGAATGGAACTAGGAGAAATAAGAAGTGCAAATAGTGATGAAGTCACAAACCTACACCAGCACTAACCACCTGATTTCAGTCTCACGCCACCAGTCCTTCATGCTGCATGCATTTGTGATATCAAACTTCTTTACAGTATAATTTTAAATAATTTCAGGTAATTACTGGAACTTTTTAAGTTTTCGTTATGATAATTTATCAAAAACTACTGTTGGTGACATGAGAGCATATGAATTAAGCGTACTATCATGTTTCTGTGAATTATCCATAACAACCATGCAATTTTAGCAAAACATAAAATTTTAATCTAGTGCAACTACACATCTTAGTTACGTATTTCAGTACTTAAATTTGATTCTGGCATTATGAATTAGGTTGATTTAGATTTTGGTAATTATCTAGTTTAGGGGCTTTTCTGAAAAACACAATAAAAATTTAAAATTATGATATATTTCTACTCTACTAATGATGCAGAACACGAATATACTAGGGGCATTAACGTCCGACTAATTTCGTAATATGTGCCCACCTAACCTAACAAAACCTAACCCCACGATGGGCGAATCACTATTTTACATTTTTAAACTAACCTAGGATTGTTGGGTTTTACACTAACCTATGATGTTAGGGTTTTAAACTAACCTAGGATAGTAGGGTTTTACACTAACCTAGGATGTTTGGGTTTTATACTAACCTAGGATGTTTGGGTTTTACACTAACCTAGGATGTTTGGGTTTTACACTAAAATACGAATGTAGGATTGCAGGGATTTAAAGGAACCGTAAAACACACCAAAAGAATGTAAATTGACTCACCTAGGTAGGGGGCTGGTATAATTCCTCTGACGTTAATAGACACAAACAAACATATTTCGCAAGTTTTTTTTAATATGTTCTACTTATTTTAACACTACGGCCGCTTCAATATCAACTAGGTAAGCTATGCTGAATTCATTAAAACAACTTTTGTTGGCATAAAACGTTTCGTTCATAAACGTAAACAAACTGTCAGAAACAGTCATCTCACAAACTTGTTCAATTTTTAAAAATATGTTGCACTTATTTTAAAGCGATGCCCCTAGTATATTCGTGTTCTGCATCATTAGTAGAGTAGAAATATATCATAATTTAAAATTTTTATTGTGTTTTTCAGAAAAGCCCCTAAACTAGATAATTACCAATGTTAGAGCAAGCACAGTTTATTCACCAGACAGTGTGTGAATCACCTCTGATTTTAATACAATAAAGTACTCACCTATTTACACAGCACCTTTTTGTATTTCATATTTCTGATGTGTTTTCTCACCAACCACTGACCACAAAATATTTGCTGTCTTCTGCCAATTCAACAGTTCTCATACACGAGTTGCACATCACCTCATGTGACGAAACTTTGTGATCTAGTAAATATTCATAAAGAAGTGGCCATGATTGCACAGTGACAGCAAATTCATAAATGTATAGCCAATCCACAACTTCTGAAGCGCACAAACTTGCAGCCTCCATTTGTAATTCATGAATATTCACACAGTCAATTTGAAAATGTGCCACAAATGAAATGCTATACCATTCCACACACTGCAAAAGACAGTGACTGGCATCTACACCATAACTGCAGATCATGTCATACTGAAATAGTATTTCAGCTCTTTGATGCTCATTTGATCACAACTTGGGGAATCGCATACATTCTGTAGCATAAACAAATGTGTGTGCTTACATAGTTCACATAATAATTTTCTCGTTTTAAAAAAAATTTATAAATTTATTAGGCTAAATATTAAAGTATGCCCTAGTAGAAATGATTTAGCAACTATTGTAGTGTATAAAAATACGATTTTTCAGAAATTTTTTTCCAGTTTACGGGAAAGTTACCAAAGTAGACAATCAATCACTGGCTGTGGTTCGAGGTTCATATTAGAAACAATTTTAAGTTTTAGCTCTAGTTCACCCTTGGCCCCTCCCACACCCTTGTTTACGCTTTGTGAGACTGACAAACAAGACAGCCAGAAATTTTGCTGTAGCTTTCATATTTTTTGTTAATATTTTTGAAATTTGTATTGGCAAAATACATGTTTTTTATGCGTAAAGGAGGAAGTATGTTCATTCTGCTTCCAAAAACCCTCACTAAGGAGAAAAGAAGAAAAAAAGTGGTAGATCCCATTGCACTCTAAACAATATCCCTTGTGAGATGTTAAGTTATGTCTTGCCTGTTGCACTGGCTCACCAACGTAAATTGTCACTGCTTAAATGTAGTGCTACGGGTTGGATTGCTGTTCTTTTTTTAAATTTCATAGCGAGTTTCTGATTGCAGCCAATGTGAGCAAAATGTGTATTCAATGAATATATTTTGTTTATTTTGTCTGGAATTATTTTAGTATGTGAATTATAGAAAGTAAATGTAAATTTATTGCATTGGTGAATATGTAATTAGTCGAAAGTTGCCTCTATTTAAGCTCACCAATTTAATTTTGCATTGCAA
The DNA here is from genome assembly GCA_002778355.1 of Clitarchus hookeri. Lineage (NCBI taxonomy): Eukaryota > Metazoa > Arthropoda > Insecta > Phasmatodea > Phasmatidae > Clitarchus > Clitarchus hookeri. The sequence continues at coordinate 88,943 of NQII01006165.1, forward strand.
AATAAGGTAATTATTAAATTTAGGGGCTTTTTTGAAGAACACAAAAACATTTCAAAATTATGATATATTTCTACTCTACTAATCACGTAGAACACGAATATACTAGGGGCATTAACGTCCGACTAATTTCGTAATATGTGCCCACCTAACCTAACAGAACCTAACCCCACGATGGGTGAATGACTATTTTACATTTTTAAACTAACCTAGGATTGTTGGGTTTTACACTAACCTAGGATAGTAAGGTTTTACACTAACCTAGGATGTTTGGGTTTTACACTAAACTAGGAATGTAGGATTGTAGGGATTTAAAGGAACCGTAAAACACACCAAAATAAGGTAAATTGACTCATCTAGGTAGTGGGCTGGTATAATTCCTCTAACGTTAATAGATGTAAACAAACATATTTTGCAAGTTTTTAAAATATGTTTTACTTATTTTAACATTACGCCCTCTTGAATATTAACAAGGTAAGCTTTGCAGAACCCATTAATGCAACTTTTGTTGGTCTAGGACGTTTCTTTCAGAAACGTAAACAAACTGGCTATACTGCTCATTTTAAAATTTTGTTCAATTTTTTTAAATATGTTGTATTTATTTTAAAGCTACGNAAAATTTTGTTCAATTTTTTTAAATATGTTGTATTTATTTTAAAGCTACGCCCCTAGTATATTCATGTTCTACGTGATAAGTAGAGTAGAAATATATCATAATTTCGAATTTTTTTGGAGTTTTTCAGAAAAGCCCCTAAACTTAATAATTACCCAAAATAGTACCGTGCACGCTTTGAATGTCAGAGTCGTTAATTATAATTTTCATGCGGTCGACAAAATATTGTGGATAACCGTATGGAAATGCAATACAGCTATGCCACCTAGCATGGAAGTTAGCCACCTAGTGGTGGTGATGGTGTATAGGAGGATGACTCGTATCAGCAGCTGTCACATTGGTTGTATGTAAGCATTCCACTAACACTCACATGCGGTTATGTTGACTTCTAAAACTTTCAGACACATGAATAATGGAGATTGCCTTGCCAGAGCCTTAGTGATCAAAATGGCCAATATTAGGGCGTTGCATTGAGCATTGTGTCAATTATAATGACTGCATACAGAAAACATCTTCAGAACAGAGGAGTGGGTGAAAATCAAAGCCTGCTGATAAAGATAGTAGGATGTTTAAATGGTTAGTGGTCCAAAAGCACAAGATATTGTTAGTCCTAACTAACCCAGAGGTAATTATCTAGTTTAGGGGCTTTTCTGTAAAAAAAAAAAAAA
>NQII01006165.1:91116-121844 GCA_002778355.1 Clitarchus hookeri
CCACGATGGGTGAATCACTATTTTACATTTTTAAACTAACCTAGGATTGTAGCGATTTTAACTAACCTAGGATTGTAGTTATTTAAAATAACGTAGGATTATAGGGTTCCCATGTAGTCTGTGATTGTAGGGTGTTGATCGGAGATTTTTTTAATATTGTATAATCTTATATTACTGTACAACCTTACAATCCTAGGTTAGTTTAGAGCCGTACAATCCTAGGTTAGTTTAAAAACGTAAAATAATGATTCACCCATCGTGGAGTTAGGTTCTGTTAGGTTAGGTGGGTACATGTTAGGAAATTCGTCGTACATTAATGCCCCTAGTATATTCGTGTTCTACGTTATTAGTAGAGTCAAAATATACCACTTTTCGGTGTTTTTTTTTTTTTTTTACAGAAAAGCCCCTAAACTAGATAATTACCGTAAATTCTAGCAAATTTTGGTAGTGTACTTCTTTTTTAATGAACACTGCATATTGTAAAGCCGGGTGTAGTGGTCCTTCGGAAGCAACTATATTTTCACCTTTATACGTGTGCATAGTGCTTTTAGAGCACAATTTCTGACATTAATAATAATTTAATTTTTAATTTTTTGGTATCTCCTCCACACATTTGCACTAGAATTCTGTAGAACAAAATATTCATCTTTTAGATGAATTCTCGATGCCAGTGATGCACCTGCTAATGGAGTGTTTTCTGAGGAACTGTATCTTCCTTATATGACAGTGTTTCAATAAATGAGGGATTTACACATTTTGTCTGGGGTAATAAATGTATGTTTACTATGGATAGCCTGGCCACTCATTCATGGCCTGGATTATTTTATAGGTCACCTAAAGAAATTCAACATAACAATTCTGTCTTATCCCCCCCNNNCCAACCTCTTCAGACTAGAATGTTAGTACATGTTTCAAGTTTGTCTGAAAATGCTGAGATATCGGAAAGTTTTGTTCTTTTTACACATTCTAAGCAGTATTACTAATACTGTGTTGGTCAGAATCCAAATATTGGTAAGGTTTTGCATTACCCAATGTGTTTGTTTCATTTCCTGCTTATTTAAATAAAAAAAAATTCAGCTATATATACTGTGCAGTACAGACATGAAAGCTGAACTAGCAATGTAAAATTTTTGTTACAAATAGCCTAGTGTTAATTTTAAAATATCAGTACTTTCCTGCCTTTTTACAACTACTAGAGTGTAAAAATATAAGTACAAAAATATTAAACAACTCGTAAAATTTAAATTATCTATATTCAGAAAGTTTTAATAATTACTTTTAAACTAAAATAAAGTCAGGAAATGTAATTTCTTCATAAGAGGTGAAGCCAAGCTCTGTTGGAAGGAGGTATGTTCCATTAAGCAATACAAACACTAGTTACATGAGTAAAAACATTCCCAGTAACAAGGTCATTAATTAGTTTTGAAAATTTACAAGTGTAAAATGGGAAATTTTGCAGTTTTTTTTAGTTGCTTTAACCCTTTAAAATATAATTTTTCATATTTTTCTTTTTATTAAAATAAGAACCATTGTCAGCTGGTTATAGTAATGGTTCACAGTTTTTCATAAACTAACACTAGTGAATTTGTTTGGGGATTATTGTTAATTCTTGGGATATGGTGCAAAGCTTCTGGAGTTTCTCGGGACAGAATGAATAATATTGGCCAGTGTGTGCTGTCACAGCCTCATGACTACGGTGCAGGTATTTATACTAACTTTGTGTTCTAAGCAAATCTCGTGGTCTTTGCTAACCGGAGTTTAGAATGGCTGTTTCTGGATGTATTGAATTTTAACTTTGAGAGTATTGGTTAGGAAACGGAAACTTAACCCTTTCACTTCTAGCGGGATAAATATGTCCCAGGAGAAGTTTATAAATTCCTACTGGGATGGGTTTGGTGCACAGTAAAAGGTAAATAATGCTTATCTGTAATTATGGGGTGAGTCAATATTCGTGGTGTGACATAACTGGCCAGGAAGCAATATGGCTGTGTTATCAAACAGATTGTGAAGGTGTGACCATCAAGAAAGCAACATCATGGCTGCTGATAAATATGGAAGGTGAGCAAAGCAAAATAAATGTTATTTATGTTACATACTGATGTCTAGTATCGTAGTATTATAAAATTATGCAACTTTGATGACTTACAGATTATAAATCGTTGTAATGTTTGCATGTGGGACACATTTGTCCCAGTTGGTACTTTGCTTGGGTCGGTATTGTCCCATCAGTCCTATTGAAAGCATTTTCATAATTCTTTTACAGGAGAGTCGGACTCACTCCTGATGAAATAAACAAGCTACTTATGAAGGATTCAGATGATGACGACATCTCAGCCAGTGACGAAGATGATCCAGATTACAAGCAGGAAGATTCAGCTGATTCAAATAGTGAAGAAATATAATCTTCTTCATCGTCTTCTGAGGAAGTATAAAGTGAACAAGCTTTGAAGAAACGGTCAGCTGGTTCACTAACAGCTAGCAGCCTGCCTGCACCCAAGTTAGTTTGTGTAAGTACATCTAAAATATCAGGTAAAACACAGTGGCATCAAATAGTAATGATAATGTTATATGGTCTAATGTGAAAGACGTCTTTGAGTCGAGAAAGTCTGTCGGTTTAGCTGAAGGCATGATTGCTTGTGGGAAAGAAAGGGCCAAAATAAGATGTAAAAAAAATCCAGGGGTCGTCCATCGAAAAGATTCAGAACTATGTTGAATGTAGGGGACCACCTTCCAGTTGAAGGGAATGCAAGGAGGAGATGTTATCATTGCTCAAAGCAGAAGATTGAAACAAGAACAAAAACACTTTTCCAGATGTGTCAACTGCTTCTCTGCAAAAATTGTTTCATTCCGTATCACACCTAATCTAACAGCAGGACTGTAAAATGTTATTCGCTATGATATGGGCTATTACTACACAGGAATAAATATCAATGGAAATAGGAAATATATTAGAGACATAGTTCTCAGAAAATAGTTTTGTTTATTCCATTCAATTGTGGTAACAATACAGTTTCACCCAAATGGCAAAATATTCATGTTTGCAAAATGTGCAAGTAGTTGTGATTTTTTATATACAGTGTGTGTTTTTTATATTGTTACATTTAGCAAACTTATCAAGTATCAGAAGTATTACTTGAGAGACAAAATAAAATGAGAAACAATCTTAGGGTGGTCAAATACATTACTGTAAATGTTTTGTTCAGTTTTTTTACTGGATGTGATTTTTTTTGTAATATACAGTTTTTTTTAAATTGTTACTTTTAGTAAGCGTATCAAGTATCAGGAGTGTTACTAGAGTGAGGAAATGAAAACAGAAGACAATGTTAGGAAGTTACTGAAAAAAATGTTTGTTTTACTTTTTGTTTACTGAATTTGAAATGGACAATGTAAACATAATGTGTATATGATAATAAATTTTGTATTGTGAACATCTTTCATGCTGTTATTATGTTTGGTTACATCAAAATAAATATTCATTAGAAAATTGTCCATATCAATGATGGCCCGTTGAATAGTTCGCACGCTGGCACCTGTTGATGCCCCAGCATTGAAATCTGCGCCAATTTGAGAAGGGGTTGCACGTCTGTCACGTTTAATCATTCTCGTCAGTCGTTGTTTGTCCCGTTAGTTTACTATCTTTTTCCGGCCCCAGCGATGTGGAAGATTTGATGTTTTACCGGATTTCCCGATATTCACGGTACACTCTCTCTTATTTGCATAAGTACGCCTATACCAGTTTTTTTTTTGGCTCTCTAGCGTAGTTCATACATGATTTCTTCCAACTTTTCTGAAGCTCTGCTTAAGTTCTACTTTCAGGCTACTCCTTCGCCTCGTGTAAACAAAGTTTAATTAAGTCTAGAAAATTACACGAAGGGGACAACGCGCCTCATGTGTGCGCTCTCAGTCTAATAATATTTTGCATGGGAACTATTTCTCACTGGCCGTTACCAACACGCCTATTTTCCCAATTTGTTAATTCATATCGGTTATAAATTAAATATAATTTATAAATAAAATGTTCTAATTTATAAGTAAAAGACTATGATTTGTAAATAAAATATTAGCAACGGTTTAATGGAACCTAAAATTAGATAATTTAGTATAGAATTATAAAACGCTTATAATAATTACATACTTACGAAACAACCAAAACACGTCATACATAGGGTGATTTTTCAAGGGTTTGATTCATAAAATTTAGAGATACTGTGAATACGTTATAAATCTATTTCAGAACGTAAAATGTGTATTTCACTGTATTATAATGCTTAAATTTCACTTAATAATATTGGCATAATTCCGATTTGTGGTTGAACATTTGAAATGAATAAAATCCTGAACGTTGGCCTTGGATTATCTCGTCCATGTGACATACGACTTCCAGTAAATTCAATTTGATGAAAATTGACTGTAATTTGAAGCTAAATTTGATTGTGCGTATTGTCGTTTACACTCGGTTGCACTCCCGAATAGTGTGAGCAGTTCTTGGAAAGAAGAAAGTAGTTGGAGCTTCGCGCGCGCTGTTTGGCGGGCGAGCAGCACAGTACACGAGGAAAAGACTGCTAACCGCAACTAGTGTCCGTGTGCTACCGATTAAATGTTTCCTCATAGAACAAAGTGGCGTTATATCAGCATATGTTTGCGCGCCAAAACATTACAGAATCTTTGGCGAGAACTTTAAAAGCGGCGGACCGCAAATTACGTTGCCTGGTGCGTACAGTAACGAAAACTACTTATATTTATGCAGCATTTATCATCAACAGGAAAAAAAAAACACCTATATTATCCAGAATACACATCCTTCTTTGTGTATCTAAATATGCGAGATACGTATACTTAACAACATTTTGTCGTTCTGCAGTTGAAACATCTCTTAATTCCAAAGTCTGTACAGAAGTTAGTTTTTGTGCTGTGACAAGATGGTAAGTTTAGTTGAAATGTGTGCATCTCGGACATCGCAATAACTGTGCGCTGGTTGGAGAATGTATACCGTAGTTTAAAATAATGCCAGTCTGGTTTGTGTAGCTATATACCATGTATAATACAATAAGAGATATTTAATTTGGAAACTATTGTTAAATGTTGAGGATTTTTGAGCAAATAATGCTTCAAAGCGGTAAATTTTTATTTTTAATAGCTGCTTTATTTTGATTATAAACGAGATTAAAATATAATGTAGTGCTATAATGACGGTATCACAAAAGATATTACAGTAGATTTTTTGAAAGTTTACTTACGAGTAGATTGAAGGGCGAATTTGTTGGAAAACGAGATGATAGTAGCGTCGAGGTTTCTTACATCTGTGATGCTTAATTCCTTTCGGACTTGCATTTCCAAATGTTGCCAGAACTAACCAGTATTTGTTTAAAATTGGGTTACAATAATTCCTTAAATGAACACGTCCCGGAGTGATGGTTTGATGTGAACCTACGGTCTTCCAAACGTGAGTCCGCCTGCATTTGTATGCTGTGTGGGCTACTTTGTAACCGTGTGTTATGCTCTTATTATCTTATTTGTCCGAGAGTGACCATACAGTTCGGAGCTTGCTTACTAGCTTTGTCTAAGCCGCCTTCGAGTACTCGCCAGATTATTTTGGCTCCGGCGTTGTCGGTGCGGCGCTGTGCGGTGCCTCTTTGACGTTTGAGTTTTCTGGCTAAACGGGATAGTACACAGGCCCATGGTGCATTTGCAATTTTATAGTGAATATTGAAGAAGATTGTTCGGAGCTTACTGTAATTGGGTCCCGTCGCCGTTAAATGACTTAAAATTCTGTATTTTAATCCGATTTTGATTTGAGCATTTGGTTGTTATTGCTGGCAATGCCGGTGATGCTTTTATTATGTAGCACACTTCTTGGCTGCTATTAAAATTTTAGAAACTTGGTTGCCAGTGTTATTGTATTCCCAACTGTNGCTGGCACCTGTTGATGCCCCAGCATTGAAATCTGCGCCAATTTGAGAAGGGGTTGCACGTCTGTCACGTTTAATAATTCTCGTCAGTCGTCGTTTGTCCCGTTAGTTCACTATCTTTTTCCGGCCCCAGCGATGTGGAAGATTTGATGTTTTACCGGATTTCCCGATATTCACGGTACACTCTCTCTTATTTGCATAAGTACGCCTATACCAGTTTTTTTTTTGGCTCTGTAGTGTAGTTCATACATGATTTCTTCCAACTTTTCTGAAGCTCTGCTTAAGTTCTACTTTCAGGCTACTCCTTCGCCTCGTGTAAACAAAGTCTAAGTCTAGAAAATTACACGAAGGGGACAACGCGCCACATGTGTGCGCTCTCAGCCTAATAATATTTTGCATGGGAACTATTTCTCACTGGCCGTTACCAACACGCCTATTTTCCCAATTTGTTAATTCATATCGGTTATAAGTTAAATATAATTTATAAATAAAATGTTCTAATTTATAAGTAAAAGACTATAATTTGTAAATAAAATATTAGCAACGGTTTAATGGAACCTAAAATGAGATAATTTTGTACAGAATTATAAAACGCTTATAATATATTACATACTTACGAAACAACCAAAACACGTCATACATAGGGTGATTTTTCAAAGGTTTGATTCATAAAATTTAGAGATACTGTGAATACGTTATAAATCTATTTCAGAACGTAAAATGTGTATTTCACTGTATTATAATGCAAAAATTTCACTTAATAATATTGGCATAATTCCGATTTGCGGTTGAACATTTGAAATGAATAAAATCCTGAACGTTGGCCTTGGATTATCTCGTCCATGTGACATACGACTTCCAGTAAATTCAATTTGATGGAAATTGACGGTAATTTGAAGCTAAATTTAACTGTGCGTATTGTCGTTTACACTTGGTTGCACTCCCGTATAGTGTGAGCAGTTCTTGGAAAGAAGAAAGTAGTTGGAGCTTCGCGCGCGCTGTTTGGCGGGCGAACAGCACAGTACACGAGGAAAAGACTGCTAACCGCAACTAGTGTCCGTGTGCTACCGATTAAATGTTTCCTCATACAACAAAGTGGTGTTATATCAGCATATGTTTGCGCGCCAAAACATTACAGAATATTTGGCGAGAACTTTAAAAGCGGCGGACCGCAAATTACGTCGCCTGGTGCGTGGAGCGTACAGTAACGAAAACTACTTATATTTATGCAGCATTTATTATCAACAGGAAAAAAAAACACCTATATTATCTAGAATACACGTACTTCTTTGTGTATCTAACTATGCGAGATACGTATACTTAACAACATTTTGTCGTTCTGTAGTTGAAACATCTTTTAATTTCAAAGTCTGTACAGAAGTTAGTTTTTGTGCTGTGACAAGATGGTAAGTTTAGTTGAAATGTGTGCATCTCGGACATCGCAATAACTGTGCGCTGGTTGGAGAATGTATACCTTAGTTTAAAATAATGCCAGTCTGGTTTGTGTAGCTATATACCATGCATAATACAATAAGAGATATTTAATTTGGAAACTATTGTTGAATGTTAGGGATTTTTGAGCAAATAATGCTTCAAAGCTGTAAATTTTATTTTTAATAGCTGCTTCATTTTGATTATAAACGAGATTAAAAGATAATGTAGTGCTATAATGACGGTATCACAAAAGCTATTACAGTAGATTTTTTGAAAGTTTACTTACGAGTAGATTGAAGGGCGGATTTGTTGGAAAACGAGATGATAGTAGCGTAAAACAGAGGTTTCTTACATCTGTGATGCTTAATTCCTTTCGGACTTGCATTGCCAAATGTTGCCTGAACTAACCGGTATTTGTTTAAAATTGGGTTACAATAATTCCTTAAATGAACACGTCCCGGAGTGATGGTTTGATGTTAACCTACGGTCTTCCAAACGTGAGTCCGCCTGCAGTTGTATGTTGTGTGGGCTACTTTGTAACCGTGCGTTATGCTCTTATTATCTTATTTGTCCGAGAGTGACCATACAGTTCGGAGCTTGCTTACTAGCTTTGTCTAAGCCGCCGTCGAGTACTCGCCAGATTATTTTGGCTCCGGCGTTGTCGGTGCGGCGCTGTGCGGTGCCTCTTAGATGTTTGAGTTTTCTGGCTAAACGGGATAGTACACAGGCCCATGGTGCATTTGCAATTTTATAGTGAATATTGAAGAAGATTGTTCGGAGCTTACTGTAATTGGGTCCCGTCGCCGTTAAATGACTTAAAATTCAGTATTTTAATCCGATTTCGATTTGAGCATTTGGTTGTTTTTGCTGGCAATGCCGGTGATGCTTCTATTATGTAGCACACTTCTTGGCTGCTATTAAAATTTTAGAAACTTGGTTGCCAGTGTTATTGTATTCCCAACTGTTACGTCTTTGAAGGCGTCGAGATCGTCCTGGGCCGCTGTTGGGACAATACTTTTGTAACGGATAGTGCTGTCTGCCCAAGGCGAAGCACCCCCCCCCCCCCNCTTTGTATTCGTAATCAGGCCGCTCCGTACTAGATTCTTTGATGTGAACCCAGCGTATTGTATTCTTCGGATTATTCGTGATGCGAGAAGGAAAACGTTGAAAACGTGACTATCCCGCTTTGTCTTTTTAACGTTACCTAGAAATGCCAGACATATAACATCTGAACTGTAAGTGATGTTACATATACTTTTTCACATTTTTACACTTGCCAAATATTATGCAGTAAAATTAGGCAAAATACGCAACAGCTTCTAAAATGATGAATAATTTTTACCCTCTGCTGTCATGGAGTGTGGTGACTTCGCCAGTGTGTTTGTTGTATTCCCGTTTTCAGTGGCAGTGTTAGTGTTCCCTGCCTAAATTACCGTGAAAATAATCTTGGGCCTTTTCCCCGATAACCCTTGCGTTGCTAAGGCAATTATATGGAAACGAGCGGTGATATTTTTTTTTTTTACATATGTATGCAATATTTTTTATCGCACTTTCACATTCCTAAGAGTGCTGTTCCATATTAGAATTCAAGTGTATGAGTTCGTGCGTGTTGCGAGTGTGTCTTGGATGCATGCTTTGTGCATGCTCTCAAGATATTGTTTATTCATTTACGTCTTTTGCGTTTGGTCTTTAGTCCGCACAATATCAGGCAACTAAACCATTTTCCATTGTAAGTAAATATTAGCAATCATTTTTACATTGTTTTCGAGAATACTTATTGCATGTTTTGCATCACCAATAAAATCTAGATACTAAAACAAAACTTTATTGCAAAAATTAATTTTATTTGGTCGTACCAGACAATTGAGCAGTTCTCAAATGAATAAATGACATACGATATAATCCGTTACTGGGAAATGTATGGTATTGAGGGCGAATGCGAGTGTGAAAGTATTTAACATTAGTAGTGTGCAATAAATTGTGGGAGTGCGAGTGCGAATGGTGAAGCTGGTTATTTGAAACCCCGTCTTATAAGGAACCAAACTTGTTACATTAAAAGTGTTTCTTGGTTATTAGAAAGAATAAAAACGGCTTGGTAGTTGTTGGAATATTACTAAATCAGGGTAACTTCCACGTTATTAAGGGTATACATAATTTCACCCAATAATAGTTGTTAACAATTTTATTCTCTTCGGATTAATTTCCATCAAATTTCGGGGACAATTTTTTTATGTTTGTTATTCGTCAGTTTTCAAAATTGTAGTATTTGATCCGCTATTTTTGGATTTTCGTCATAATATATAATTTGATTTTGTTTTGCGGCAGGGTGGAATAGTTAGTTGATGCTACTTCTAATTTTTTCTTTCTAATAAATATCAACAATTAAAAACCAAAATATTTAGAGTGACACCACGGCCTGTTACGGTATTTACAACTTCTTCAATGCACCAGTTAAAGCATCCGTGAAAAATTTACAAATTTGGATAACATTAAATGTTTTCCTTACGGTTACGCTTTCTCAAGATGTGTCCAAGAAATACGTTTTAAAAGTATTGGCTTACGGAAAAAGTAGAAGTGGAAATTTCTTCGTTTTTATTTGGGAAACGTGGAAAATTGATGGAACTTTGACCCTGATATCGTGCAGTAACCTTAGCTGAGCTTGACCCTGACCAAGAACTATAAAATATTCGGTGATGCAAGAGGTTAAGGATTCGAGTCTCGAGTGATGTGAGGATATCGGAACTGCAGCTGTTCCTGTTTACGCGCCAAGGAAATGAGGAAATTCATGTAATGGGCTCTTTGTACCCGGTTTGTCTGTGTCTGCTGTCCTTCGGGCTCTTGTTTGTTTGAGAGGTCGGAAACACGGTCCAATCTCCGGAAGGTTTGTACGTGTACTGCCTTTCCGTCAGATTATTGACGGGGAGCTGAGACTGCCTATAAATGAGAGAGTATTGTCCCCAGAGGTTTAATCTGGTGGTTTAGTGTACATTCATTCTCAATAGTATTGCTTGTGCAAGTTGCGCACACTGAACCCCGTTTACTATCGAGAGTGCCGTCTGTAGCTCGCGAACCAGCCCATGGCCCATGGAAATGTGATATTTCAGAAACTTGCCGCCTGCGATCCATAACACCACCGCCAAACTCGTCCCGTGCCATACGGCGGGTGTTGATGTTGGGCAATCACGAGCGATAAGAGTGACCTTCGCGCTCCCATCAGATACTCATTCAGCCGTGTATAGCGCTATCTTGAGAAGAATCGTGAGAACTCTTTGGGCAGTAGTGAAGATCGTTAACCTTAACGCGCTCTTCATTACGTCACGGCTGGCATGTGCCATCGCACGTAACTGACGTGGTAATTGATTTGCAACAAATCACCCTACTAAGATAAATGTGTTAACATTATAGGCTACACGTGGGGTGACGTGATTTTCATTCTACTAAGCATGTCCCTGACATTAGATCACTGTTTGCGTGCAGAACTACCGAAATCAAGTGTTCAAACAGTAAATTAGATTTTTTTTTCCCGCTGTGCGATGTTCCTCCCGGCAGTGGCAGTCCCCTCACTTCCCGATGTCATTGTTACTGTATATTAATTGAGTTAGTGACAATTCTCTAGGTAGGTTATTATGCCTCGGCTAGCTAAGTCAATAAATAGATGGTATTACTTGTCCTGTACATACCCGTAGTGACAACCCCACTCAACACGACTGGGGATGGCTGCTCGTCGGCTCTTTATGAAGAAAATTAATATAGAAATTAATCGAATTCTATGGCCGCGGTCAACACACCCTACTCGGCGATGTAACGCACCGCCGCCGTCCACAGTATTGGCGGCGACGAATATTTGTTTCTACACCGGCCAGAATCGCAGAACCTCCCTCGCTCCTCGGAGAGCCCTACTTCCTGGTTCCTTGTCTCTCGCCGAAGTCACCCCAGTCGACGGAAAACTGTCCCCTATCGTTTTAACGCGGGAATATAGCTTCATCCTCTCCAGGGTGGGGAGATGCTCCGGGAACGTTGCGTGAGTTTGCCAGTACTCGTTACGCATTTATTTGTATAATCAATTTATTTTACATTAATATCCTTCCTCCACGGCAGATGGCAGGGAGAAAAGGAGTGGTGGAGGGGTGAGAGCCCCCCTATGCTACCTGGACAACATGTGTACATCCGGAAATGGCCGGCTTCTCCCTTCACAGTTTTCAGTTGTTCGTCACCCGACAGAATCAAACTAAATACAATTGATTTAATCTGAAAAATAATGCTATATTATGGCAGACTATGAAACGATGGTAAAAATGATGTTAAAAAATGTAACGATCTCAGCATTTAAAGCTTTTTGTTTGTGTTTCATTTATCTTGAGTTGAATGTTTATTTATTTTTGAAACGTAATTTTTAAAGCCCCACCCCCAGGCATAGCTAGACTTNGAAGCCCCACCCCCACGCATAGCTGGATTTGTAATTCAGTACACCACCTCTAAATTTTAATTATTTATTTATTTTGGGTTTGTTTACATTTCACGCATTTTGACAGTTCTACTTTCATTTATTTTGTTTTGTGAACTGAGCTTTATCTTTGGAAGTGCTAATTAATTTGTCTTAGTTTTTCTCTTTGCAATTTACCTGGTTTAATCAAGCAGTTTTGGCCATGGAAGAATGCATTTAATTACAGAACTAATGAGACTGATTTTNTGACGTATTTTTTGATTTTACCGTGTCTAATTAGCGTCTCGGTGTGAATCCCGTTACTAATGACACACTCCTCAGACGCCATGACAAGCGGTAAATCATAAAATTAGTTTGCAAGAATTCCTTTAATTTTGTAATGACAGCCCATCGTAATGGTAGGAAAGGCGTTAAGAGAGGCGCCTAGTTGAATCAAATATGCGGGGTGTGAACTGAAGAGGTCCAAAACGCATCGCACATAGTTTTGAAGTGCTTCAAGTACGTCTGCTGCCGTCCCCGCCGAAGCGGTATNGAATCAAATATGCGGGGTGTGAACTGAAGAGGTCCAAAACGCATCGCACATAGTTTTGAAGTGCTTCAAGTACGTCTGCTGCCGTCCCCGCCGAAGCGGTATAAGTATGACCTGCGTCGGGTATGGTAATGCAAATTTAAACGACTTTACTAATGTGTACTGCAAAAACGTTTGTGCTATTTGGATCACGAAATTATTTAAAATCTAAGAGAGTAACATTTTGACTTTTAAAGTAATTTTTCTGAATTTTAGTAAGCGCGTAATTTGGCCGGACAGTCACCAGAAGTCAGCAGATGAGAGGTCATGTTCTAGAGCCGTGCCAAATTATGAACACATTTGCTGAACTACAAATGAGCCAGTTCAATTTCTGCGCCTCACGTAAATTATCAATTTTATGTGTTAATGTTTCGAGAGGTGATTTAGTGTCTACATTCATTAAGCGTTCTTTTTAATGTGCCAGAAATATCATTTTTTCATAACTTACCAGACATTACAAGAAAAAAATCAGACAATTACATATCAAAATTAAGTATTTAGCATTTTTTTTCCCACGCTCAATGTCAGTCAAAGGGAAGTAGACTCGCGTGACGTCATTTCAGTCCAGCTAGACGCTACGATCATAGAGGAAGCAAGCGGCACAATATGAATTTTGTAATGCATCACTCGCACGCCCGAAAACTTACACATTAAAAACGTCCTTTCTTTTTCAACACAAACATTGTATTTGGTATTTTCACACGCAGTCTGTGGTGAAACCAGTAGTAAACACGTAAACAGACAACACACAACATACATTAACATGAACAATTAAGGCGCTTGCCATACATTAAATATACATAATACTAGTAGGGTCATCACAAATGTTTTTTTTCCACAGCCCCGTTCTTTTGTAAAAATAACGTTTAGCTTAACATTAATATATCCTGGGTTTATTAAAATTTGGTCAGTGGAAGTGCACTGACACTTCAGAACACTTATTTATGTAAACCGCGATCTTACATTAGTCTAATGCCTGGTTGCAACATTAACAGCCCTGAACCGAGATCCTAAGATGTTGGTTCAAACACGATCTTGAGTTGGATCCGAGTTCCAATGTACGAAGGCTGCACCAACAAGAACGGCCGAGTTCCGATCGTAGATCTCCTGATCTCGGTTCTGAACTAGGATCGGGATGAAACACTGTGATTGGCTCTCATTCTGTGACGTCACAATGCAACGATTTATTTGAAGTTATGAGACAATTAATGAGTTTGTGTGAACATTATTACTGAATCCCAGTGCTTATTACTGTATAACCTGGTCGAATGCATTACAAAATTCCCGTTGCCGTTTTGTGTTCGACTGGCAACACTGTACACGCACTTTTTCGTTATTTTTATACCAATATCCCGAAGAAGACAGTTAACATAAAACTAAATGCCGCGTTTTTTTAAATCTGTTTAAGTAAAGTAGTAGCTGTACGAATTTTACTGAATAATTTTTAAGTGTGTATAATGTTATCTGAAATTTCGAACCCCAATTTCCTGTTGGTGCTATCTGTAGGTGAATTCTCAAACTACACTTATCGGCGAATTCTGCTTTTCCGTGAGCAAAAATCTCGACGTGAGATTCATATTTCGACGGGACTTGTGCGGGAAATTAGGCCAGTTTATATTATTTTGAAAGGCTGTTCAAGTTTTGCGTTGTGTTGAGTCAGAGGGATAAGCATATAATTTATTATCTCTTTACAAAAATTAAAACATCTGTAATTAAATAAATGCATAAGATTTTTCAGCCTTAGTTATATGTTTAAATTTATATTTTAGAACAGTAAAAAACAATTAAATCCATATTTAAAAGATTTAAATATTACTCAGTTTATTTCTGGTCTTAGCACAGTGAGATCGTGATAAACAATGCAACTCTTGCTAAACTACCGGAAGATAAAAATGTATCAATAACAACTGGGTAACGCCTCAAATAACCGCTACTTATTCCTGTCACAGTTATCTCAGTTCATTTTTGCAATGTGTATGCTAACGTAATATTTATTTATATTATTAATTGCAAGTTGTTTTAACAGCAGATAACGTAAGTATTTCTGTTTCCAGCCACAAAGTTATTTTCACGTGGGCCGCTTTGCATTGAGGAATGAATTTGTTGTTTTGATTGCTATGGTAACGCAAGACGTATGTGTAAAATATGACGTAACCGTCTCGTGATTGGCGCAATGTTTAAAGGAGTCGTTTGGTATGCAGGGTTTCGAGGGTTTTAGCCATCTTGGTTTTCCCGTCAGGCAGGCGATGACCTAGTGGGTCGTCGGCCGGAGCGATATTTTATTTTGCTGGTTAATTGGTTGAGTCCCGTACAGAAATGCAGGCTGCCGATTGGGCGACGACGGGCGGGATCTGCAGAGGAATATTCTAGGTCTGCACGCGCTACCTACGAGGATTATATTAAAAGCCGAGTTCGAGCTACCGCGATTGCGCGTGGCAGTGACGTACAGAAGATAACAAGCGCGGTCGCAGCGATCAAGATTGATTTTAAGCTAAGTATACTGAATTTTCGACACGTAGACTACGCCCGTAAAATAATTAATGATTTTTGAGAAACTAATCTGGCTTACGTTACGCCATCTTGGATCGTCAATTAGTTAAAGTTGCTGTACCTATGTGCCTACAGAACCCTGCACTGAGGTCTCATGTTCTCCCAACTGAGTTAGTGTGAGAAAATGGTTTATTAATTTAATTTAAATATTTTGAAATAATAAAAAAAAAAAACTGAAGAAACTTAATTACGTTTTGAATTGCAATTAAGAGATACGTATGAGAGGGCTACACTCACAGTTACGGCAATACAAAGCAAAGTAAATTGTGAAAGAAGAAAAAAAAACTAATACATAATACTTAGTATTTGCACAGATATTCCTTTAATTCATAATGTTTCAACCAAAATATTTATTTTTCAATTAAATCACATTTATTTCCACTCAAGTATCTGCGAGTATTCTTTTGATCAGTAGCTAGTGGCAAGATGCATACTGTGGTAAGATCAATCTGGAGTATCCTTGTGTACGCTGTTTTCCATCACACTACACAAATTATAACTGGCATGGTAGCATCAAAAATGGTTTTGGATTCGTTTCTGTTCACGTAGCTGTAATTTGATTTTTTTTTGTCACGAATGAATACGGTGCACTCGAATTTCGTGTCAAACCATCTTTAGTTTTAGTTACCGTATATAAAAACCTTCATTTGCAGTGCAATAATTCTACGTTTAATAACTTGTTTCTTCAGTACTCCCACTGTAATCAGCATTCTAGGGCTTAAAAGAAAGATTATTGGTCTTCGTTGTACATTGTTATGCCCAACTAAGGAGCACTGTTGAACTTATTATGAGATATTTGTGCTTTCTTCTTCTCCCAAAATACCCATATTCTAGCTGTGGTTTTTCTTGCGTTCTTCTGTCCAGGTGTTGTTCGGGTTGTAGGTTTATCCGCAAATTTATGTTTGTTGATTAATGTTCTTAATGTAGATCTATCCTGCATAGTGTCTTCTGTGATATTGATTATTGACTTTTGAAATATACTTTTCTTCCATATAAATGTATTGGAGCCTGTGACGTGATGTCAACAAAATGGCGTGGTGAGAGTACTCTGTGTATATAGGTTACTCTACGAATCAGCAGTAGACAGCACATTCCGGCGTTTGGGACTGAAACTAGTTCACAGAGCGTAAGGTCATTCGCTCACCACTCCGACTCTTAAATAGTGCGGTGACTGTGTATAGTGAAGAGTACGTTCTCCTGTAATTGGGCGTTACCGAGGTTTCATGTATGTTTTAGGGCCAACAGTTTTGGACATTTTAACGTGAACTGTTCGAACGAAGCACTGCACTGGCGCAGACCTCATATAGGTATAGGAACTGCGCGGTGCGATATTTTCGAAACATCATTAAGTACGATATTATTATACAAATAAATCTGGACAAAAATCGAGTTTTACTATATGGACTATGCACTTATTTCCCGATGTGGGCGAGTGATATGGTCACACCGGTATTGTAAATATTTTATGATGGTTTATTCAACATTTGTTATGAAATTCACGATATATTTCAGTACATGGGGAGCGATATATCGCATCGATATCGCAGAGCCTCAGGCAGATGTTGCGGTGGACCTCGGTATCCATGTCTGGAGCGGCCGTCCACGAGATGCCGCGGAGTCCAGGGTAATTGACCCCTATCAGTTCTGTTCTACGAGATGCGGAACGCTCTCCCGCTGGCCAATAAGAACACAGTCGCGCCTGCCTTTGTCAGAATTCTTCCGCGTCGTGCTTCACTTCTATTTTAATTGCGCTCGTAGAGAGCTGGTCGAACATGTTCCTTTTTGCGCACCGGCGTGGACATGTCAGGTGGGTATCCTAGCGATACATGGTCAGGTGTAAAACGTGTCCCTGCACAGGTGATTGTACTTTTTTTTTTACAAACCCCAACCCACATTGGGTTTGCCAAGTAACGTTTAACAGTATTATACCAGGCACAGAACTTCCTGGCCGCTCGAGGTTAGCCGATCAGTGGCGCTCCTCCCGCTAGCTGATGCCAGTAGCCTGATAGGCTGTGGGCTGTTGCCTAGTTCGCAGCGGTACAGTCGCCGGAGCGAGTCGAGCAATGTTTTTCAGAGGCGCTCAGAAAATTGTGAAAGATTTCATTAAAATTCGACCAATTTTTACAATCCCCTTATTTTGCTGAATAAGTACGTGCAAATCCTAAGTGTCTATCTTAATCCGTTCGTGTTTTATATTATTAAGGAATGTGCATGACAACTGGCTTAAACTTATGGCTATTTTTCAGAATGGAGAATATTTTTCGTTCTTCACCTGAGAGGAAACTATATTTCATACGTTTATCTAAATGTTCCTCCCTTATTTTCGAAGCAGACGTTAACGAAGTCTTGACTCTGCTTATCCGACAAAAGATAATGCTGCTTCAAAGGTGTTTTATATTCTAGNCTCCCGCTAGCTGATGCCAGTAGCCTGATAGGCTGTGGCGCTCCTCCCGCTAGCTGATGCCAGTAGCCTGATAGGCTGTGGCGCTCCTCCCGCTAGCTGATGCCAGTAGCCTGATAGGCTGTGGCGCTCCTCCCGCTAGCTGATGCCAGTAGCCTGATAGGCTGTGGCGCTCCTCCCGCTAGCTGATGCCAGTAGCCTGATAGGCTGTGGGCTGTTGCCTAGTTCGCAGCGTTACAGTCGCCGCAGCGAGTCGAGCAATGTTTTACAATCCCCTTATTTTGCTGAATAAGTACGTGCAAATCCTAAGTCTATCTTAATCCGTTCGTGTTTTATATTATTAAGGAATGTGCATGACAATTGGCTTAAACTTATGACTATTTTTCAGAATGGAGAATATTTTTTCGTTCTTCACCTGAGAGGAAACTATATTTCATACGTTTATCTAAATGTTCCTCCCTTATTTTCGAAGCAGANTTTTTCGTTCTTCACCTGAGAGGAAACTATATTTCATACGTTTATCTAAATGTTCCTCCCTTATTTTCGAAGCAGACGTTAACGAAGTCTTGACTCTGCTTATCCGACAAAAGATAATGCTGCTTCAAAGGTGTTTTATATTCTAGTGTACATTTTATAAGAAGTTTACTTTTAAATTTATTTTCTTTTACTTGCTTTGTTGTTTTTGATTGAATTTTTGAAATTAATTCAAATTAAAATTTATTTAATTTGAAATTTCACTCCAACCAGCTGTAGCCTGTAGCACCAGTACCGTGACGGACTTTGAACGATTCTCACTGTTTTTCATTTGCATGCGTGTTACGTTTAAATTGAATTTATGGCGCTAAGCAAACGTTGTGCTAGCATCATTAGTTACAAAATTGAAGTGGTTCACAAACAAGAACAATCTGTANTATGGCGCTAAGCAAACGTTGTGCTAGCATCATTAGTTACAAAATTGAAGTGGTTCACAAACAAGAACAATCTGTAATCATCTTTAGTGTGCATTATTTTTTTACTATATTATCAAAAAAATTACGCAAAAGTATAAATTGTAAACAAATTTNATCATCTT
This sequence comes from Clitarchus hookeri, assembly GCA_002778355.1. Taxonomy (NCBI): domain Eukaryota; kingdom Metazoa; phylum Arthropoda; class Insecta; order Phasmatodea; family Phasmatidae; genus Clitarchus; species Clitarchus hookeri. The sequence continues at coordinate 109,495 of NQII01006165.1, forward strand.
TAGTGTGCATTATTTTTTTACTATATTATCAAAAAAATTACGCAAAAGTATAAATTGTAAACAAATTTACAATTTGACAGCGAAAGTGTGTGATGTATGTGAACGTACAGTGCATTAAAAATGCAAGGAAGCAGAGGACAACATTGCATCTACGTCAAAAGCAATATTTATCACCTAGGAAAAAAAAATTGCCAGGAAACGAGTTGTTATGAAGTGATCAGGCCTTAGCTGGGCGGCCTGCCTGATCACACCTTCAAACATTGAATCAGGGCACCAGCGTGATTGCAATAACACCTTGCGAAATACAGTTGCAGAAACCCCCTCTACCGGCCATTAAACTGGGCCGAAAATATTAAACAACGTGTCCAATATAGGCCAGTGTAACACCGGGAGCGGCGTCTTTTGTCGTTGGGCCACTGGAACGAGAAGACCACTGAAGATGGGTGTGTCCGGCCGTCGTTAACCGCCTCCTATAATCAGCCTCCGGCAACATGAACAAGGTGGGGACTTTCCAGTTAGATTGTAATGGTAATGGCGTGAGGTAATAATACTTAATACAATTAATTAGCATCTGGGTGTTCCATTTAAGCTCCTCCGATCAATAGTCACGTAAATAGTTATTGTGTAATCCTTATGTTCAATAAACTCCATCTTGTACTGCTGTGCTCTACCTAATCACGACTCATTATTTAACTACGCCCATAATCCCTTTCAGGTATGAATTGACTTAAAAGTAAATTCATAACAGTGTCAGATTTGAGACTTTCTTTGGAAAACTGTGTAGAATTTTACGATAAGGGGGAAATTCCGACAACAAAAATAATTTTTGCAGCTATGCGAGAGAAAATAGGTTAGGTATATGATTTCGACAAGTTTCTTGGGAAAATGGTCGAAAAGTGTCCTTTTTTGTTATAATAAATCTAATGACGGGCGAAAGTTAGTAATGGAAAGGAATGCCATTACAACTGTTCGGACACATAAGAGGAGGAACTTGTGCGGCTACAGAAAAAATATGTTTTATATTTTATCTTTACTGCAGGCAATTGTAAGTAAGTAAAAATTATTTCATGTAGGCCTACGTTTAATAGCTGATGTTACTTTGTATAGTTATGTGTCAGAAAGTTTTTAGTACGAACGTAAAAATTTAGCAGTTCGTCTGTTCAGCAGTTTCTTTATATATATATATATAACNCTTGTGCGGCTACAGGAAAAATATGTTTTATATTTTATCTTTACTGCAGGCAATTGTAAGTAAGTAAAAATTATTTAATGTAGGCCTACGTTTAATAGCTGATGTTACTTTGTATAGTTATGTGTCAGAAAGTTTTTAGTACGAACGTAAAAATTTAGCAGTTCGTCTGTTCAGCAGTTTCTTTATATATATATATATGTCCCAAATATATAATGTACGTGCTCTATCCATTTACTTTATAATATATTTAAATGTTCCTGTTTATTTATGTAAANGTCCCAAATATATAATGTACGTGCTCTATCCATTTACTTTATAATATATTTAAATGTTCCTGTTTATTTATGTAAATAAATGAAATTTATAGTACAATTGAGATTTTACGATACACATTAAAACGGGACGGGCGCTTGGCAAATGTTGCAACAGGGCTTGGTAGTGCTCGCCGATAGGCTGATACTCAGCGGCCAAGAAGTTCTGTGCCGGGTATAGTGCTTAACTAGGTGGCTAGATTACAAATTGACCATCCAGGTCTCTGAGTCTGGACATGCATAGATCATTTCTTCTATCGTGGGAAAGCTCACGTAAATCAGTATGTAAGTGTTGGTGCACAAAGTATAATTCGTGATGCTTGCTTATTTCTTGCCGTCAGGGGATAAATTTTGCGAATTTCTCCTGACCTGGCAGAAATTCTTATTTATTTCAAGATAAAATCTAAGATGACTTCAGTCGTGTAATATAGAACATATTTTTAGCCCAGCAATGCCAAAGTTTTGCAGTGATCATAAAAATTAAAATGTAGTGTGTATAAATTATTTGAGGTTAGTTTGGATTTTTATTGGAAAACTGGGTGAGGTAGGCGAGATTTGTTGTCATGGGGTGAAGCTAATTTTGCTGGTATTTATTACACCTGTTAGGTTTGTAGTGAAAAAAAAAAAAANATTTGTTGTCATGGGGTGAAGCTAATTTTGCTGGTATTTATTACACCTGTTAGGTTTGTAGTGAAAAAAAAAAAATTACGCATCCAAAGTTGGTTATCAGATAGAAAAAGGGTGGGTAGGGGAAAAGCAGGACTACCTTGTGTGCATCCTCACTTCTGTTCACTCGCATCCGAGGAGCATGGTAATAAACTTCCACATGTTTTCGCCATTATGGCAGGGACATGATTTATAAAATGAGATGAGGTTGTCACTTAACACAACCTGACTGGCTTGTAAGTTCGTCTAGAAATAAGCATCAAAATGTTAAGGATATCGAATACAACCAACTACTTCCTACATACGAATAGGTCTAGTGGAGTCGGCCTAGAGATAGTTTTTTTTNATTTGTTGTCATGGGGTGAAGCTAATTTTGCTGGTATTTATTACACCTGTTAGGTTTGTAGTGAAAAAAAAAAAAATTACGCATCCAAAGTTGGTTATCAGATAGAAAAAGGGTGGGTAGGGGAAAAGCAGGACTACCTTGTGTGCATCCTCACTTCTGTTCACTCGCATCCGAGGAGCATGGTAAAAAACTTCCACATGTTTTCGCCATTATGGCAGGAACATGATTTATAAAATGAGATGAGGTTGTCACTTAATACACAACCTGACTGGCTTGTAAGTTCGTCTAGAAATAAGCATCAAAATGTCAAGGATATCGAATACAACCAACTACTTCCTACATACGAATAGGTCTAGTGGAGTCGGCCTAGAGATAGTTTTTTTTTTTGCAGGAAGACTGACACACCTTCCATCCTCCAGCACTGCAACAGTACTCGTGTATGACTGTGCATAACATTTTTCCTCTTTATGGATCTTCAGTCTTGCTGTGTATTTTTCCTTTTACATGGTATTCTACTGGTTTTCTCAGTATAACCTTCCTTTAACAGTACTTCGACGCAATGAAGCCTTTGCTCGAATAAACCCTTACAATAACTCCGCCATTGCAAACTCGTGCCTTGCGACGATCTTGGAGCAGTGTTTGCATGTTCCCAACTCACTATAGATCTATAAACACCCAGAATAGATTGTGAGACTAAATCGGTTCTAATTTGTAAAGAGCACTCGACCCAATTGCTGGCACCACAGGAAAGACTGTATCTGGTGGGGCGTCAGTGGCACATACCATACTGGTTGCCGAGCGAACAAACCACTTATGTGAAGTCTCCTGGCCACGGCAAAATACAATGTCGGGCGCCCAGTAGTGCGTTTGCATGTCTCTTGCTATTTCTCCCGCTGTCTGTTATTGATCTCTCCTCGCCTGTAGGGCAGTATATAGGTCCTCTGTGACACGATGTTGTGAGCGATCCTTAACTCCTCGGCTACACTAGCCACATTTCGGCCTTTTTCAAACTTCTCCGTGATTTTATCTCTTGGTAAAGTCGTCCAGATGTTGTGTATGGGACTGTCTCGTTAGCCATGTCAGTCATCGATGTCGTTCAACTCGATGTGCACTNCAGATGTTGTGTATGGGACTGTCTCGTTAGCCATGTCAGTCATCGATGTCGTTCAACTCGATGTGCACTGTGCAATATCTTCCAGTGCAATGCTGATAATTTCTCCACACATTGCCTGATTTTTCATTCCAGTGTAGTACCATTTAATTTGATGTCTTACAGTTGGGTTCTTATTCCTTATTCATGTGAGCATGANTTTTTCATTCCAGTGTAGTACCATTTAATTTGATGTCTTACAGTTGGGTTCTTATTCCTTATTCATGTGAGCATGACATCTTGTCCTACTCTTGTTGTTTCAGGAATTCTCATGCCAGCATTGCTTTCAAGATGTTACACTTTGCCGACCAACTTTGCATGCTTTATTAGTACCTTGCCCAACAAAGTTTTCAGTTTGTTGATATTGGGGACCAACCATCTGACCCTAGTTAACCTTAGAATTTCTACTCAGTCGCCAGTTCACAATGTGTTACGCCAACTCANGGGACCAACCATCTGACCCTAGTTAACCTTAGAATTTCTACTCAGTCGCCAGTTCACAATGTGTTACGCCAACTCACGAGTCTCAGTATCCAGTGCTTCTCGATATTTTCTACGAATTAGTCTTTTTCAGTTTATTCGCTCCCTTGTATTTCCTGCTAAACAAAGAGCAACTTCTTATTCCCTTTCGAGGAAAGCCACATGCCATTATTCGAGCTTGGAGGTTTGCCTTTTTCATTGCCATTTTTAATTGTTTTGCTACCATTACCCAAAATGACAAATTCTTAATCTTTCCTCGTCGCGTTTATTTCAATTCCGTCTGTGGCGTCACTTTAGTAAGTGTCGTCAAAGATTTCTTCCAACTGTAAATAAACCGATCTTAACGAAGCTCTTGGTATAACAATGTTCATTGCAGCTACAGACCCAGACCCTGAACGTTAGTACACCCCAAATAATTTTGGAGATTCACACTTTTAAAGACTCCCAAATAACATCTAGAGTCACCTCCAACTCATCCAGATGTATGTTTACCCTCTTGAATGCGTTTTATTTCGACGCTATTGTGCTCCTGAAGGAACACTTCTAAGCATAATATAACGCACTAGCATTCTTGATTAAACGAGTTCAACACTTCATCATTACTTTTCTTGAGAGCAGTAACATTTGAATACGAGTGAGTAACATGCATATCGATTATCATTTCATGAATAAATACACGCGCACCAGTGTGACGCCTGTTGGTCATGCCTAAGGGTCCAGACCTTTTGATTTCCCGGACAGTGCGGTTGAGGTGAAACAGGAGGTTGGCGAAGAGGCGACGAAAGTACCCAGAGAAAATCCAACAACCATTGGAAACGTTCGGCACGTCTCTCGCATACGAAAAATCCTGGCTTGGATCCATCGGGGATCTAACATGGATCTCCATGGGAAACTGACATGCTGAGTTAATTATACGTGCACTGATGTCCCACGACATGTGTGGGGTTATAGGCTGTTCACTGTAAAGTAAGCACTTTTGAGGCCATAGTTGCTTTTTCCCCTATCAACCATTTTTTTTATCCTTCCACCACTCAAAAAAATAACTATTGTCATGTAAGTAATAAACACAGTGTATATATCGCAGGGAGATGATAAAACCGGAGATTTGATCAAATCCATAAGGTAGATGATCAATTCACGGAAGATGTTAAAATAACAACTCTGCGGAGTGATTTCCCGAAAGAAAATAAGTGATTTGATAAAGTCCCTNGATGATCAATTCACGGAAGATGTTAAAATAACAACTCTGCGGAGTGATTTCCCGAAAGAAAATAAGTGATTTGATAAAGTCCCTTAACTGTTTTAGTGAAAAGATGAAGTAAAGAAGTAAAGAACTCGACGGCATTTTGCCGTCGAGTTAACGTAATTGCTATACCTAAGATTTAAGTTACTTGAGAATAACGGATGCTTTGTTACTNGATGATCAATTCACGGAAGATGTTAAAATAACAACTCTGCGGAGTGATTTCCCGAAAGAAAATAAGTGATTTGATCAAGTCCCTTAACTGTTTTAGTGAAAAGATGAAGTAAAGAAGTCAGGACTCGCCTAAAGCTTAGCCATAAATTACACACCGTGGCCGAGCTCCAGCGCCAGCAGGAAGGTGCACTACTGGTGTTATAGTCATTTCAAGGCTCGCCGGCAATTTTTTTTTATAGGTAATGATGCTACCAGCTTCAAGTATAACATCTTTTCACTAAAACAGTTAAGGGACTTGATCAAATCACTTACTTTCTTTAGGGAAATCACCCCACAGAGTTGCCATTTTAACATCTTCCGTGAATTGATCATCTACCCTAGGGATTTGATCAAATCTCCGGTTTTATCATGTCCCTGCGACATATATACTTCACCGGACTCGAAAATCAACATCTAAAGCTACAATAAAATATATTTATTGACTATTATTCGCAGTGAGAGGGCTTCAGAAAGTGCTCACTTTACCACGTATATTCTATAGCCACATCGTGCAAAGCACATTTGTTGCTGGAAATTTTGCCGGTTTTTAGGTAAATTCGGAATTTTTTGAGAGAAATTCTAGCGATTTCGAGCTATTTTAAGGGGGAAAAGGGAAATCCGAGATGGCCGGCAGCTTGTCTCTTTGTCCCTNAATTCGTAGTAGTTTTACGTAGAATTTGTTTTTCAAAACAGCAATAAACTTAATAAATCGAATCGTTGCAATTGTGTTCTTTACACCATAAAAATAAAATTAACGTTTTTATGTCAAAGACGTTATTCTCATACTGGTAGAACCCCGCTTTCAAGTAGGCACTGCCGTTGAACACACAGAGTCGTTTTGGCGAATAATAATAGATTCTGGAGTGAATTGTTTCTGGGCTCGATCGTGTCACATTTGAAAGTCGTTGCTGTGGAGTATTGACATTTTTACGCCACAGTTATTCATTCATGGGTTGTACGTCACGGAGAAGCATTCAAACGCAAATTAATTTAGTAAAACATTAAGGCTGTCAGATTTGAGCTTCTATCGAGTGGATGTTTCGAACTTCCAGCGTAATTCCTTTTATATTCCCACGGTGAGTCATGATTTTGTATTCCGTGGGAAAGCCAGTCACGCTCATGGACTTTGGCCACTCTTCAGCTCATTATTTCTTATTTATTTGAACCAGTGGTCTGTTCGAATAGACTATAAGACATTTAATTTTTATATTATTTTTTTTTCACTCGCGTATATTTTACATAATTAACTGTTAAAGCAGAGTTTTAACGTGTTTTGTGTCGTAGAAATGAGAAAAGTTGACTTGCCGATGTCGAACCAAAATATTGTATGCTAAAAATTTAATGTAATTCGGTATTTCAAGACATGTCTAGGATTTCTGTACGAAAATTTATTTTAGTTTCCCAATGTGTGGGAATATCAGTGCAAATTTTAACGTTATTGACATTTTAATAAGTATTTGATCATAATTAACATTTTAAAAAGAAATGCATTTTGCCAATGGTATGTTTTAATTTCCGGCGGCAACAGTGTCCCTGCTTATTATTTCAGTTTGTAAAGTCATACTATGTCACAAAACAATTATAAAAATTAAGACGTTTGCAGTGAATTATGAATATATATATATATATATATATAAAAGTGCAGCGTAGAAGGTTTTTATCGTGACATCACTTTTCTTCGTCAGATGACTAACACAAATAAAGAAGATGGCTTCGTATCAAGGCGGTTTCGTAAGTATTGTAGTTATATCGACATTGCGTTCGTCCCTGAAGGGTGACTAAAAAACGAGAACTAAAAAACGAGAACTAAAAAACGAGATCTTAGGATGGTGAAGCGGCGTTAAACTTTATAAGTGGTGGAGAGGGTGTGAGTGATGGGTGAAAAGGGGGAGGTAAAGTCTTACATACACACTTGCCATTGGCAACGTCCATCCCTCGTGACGCATGAAAAGAAAGATATGCGAACTCTGCTCCGCTATGGTGGGTTTGGGAAGCCGACGTGCTAGCTGAACGCGTGAAGGAGAACTATACCGCGTCACAAACTAGAGCAGTTTTCACGCAATGCTAAGAATCATCCAAATTGCTATGCTGTGACTCCTGGTTGAGGCAGGAACGACACTTCGCGTATCATCATATTAAGCTGCACTGCTCAGGTTATGTTCATTCTTAACGTCTAGATTCTACCTAACATCAGCGACATAATTTGTTATTAAGATACATCACGAACGGTAGTAATTTATCCGATACCTTAACCCCGAAAACCTCAAGAAGAATAGCTCACGTAGTAACGGGTTTGGCCACATAAGTACAGATGACTATATTAACTATAGGCTATTTACAGTAATGTGAGCACTTATTAAGGCCTGCTAAATTTTTCCTTTCGGCCAATTGCTATCCTTCCTCCACTTTTTAATATAAACATTGCTTTGTATTAACTGAACACAGTGTATACGTTCCACCCCTCCAAACGTTAACTTCTGAGGCTGCAATAAAATATATTTATTAGTGGTTAATGCCTTTTGGGAGAGCCTTAAAAAGTGCTTATTTTACTTTAAATAGCCCATATAAAGTTTTACCGCCAGCATTCAAACGTAAATATTGCCCAGACTCTCCAATGTGTGCAAATTCGGACCAATGTTTTACCGGGATCTAACCCAGATTGTCATGATTTGGTGCCTTTGTGTTAATCTTAGAGCCACTGGGGATATCTGTATAGATTTATACATGTTAAAGGACTTTACTTGAACACTTAGAAAATAAGTGCGTTCGTTTTGTAATACAATAGAATATTTGGCATTAAGACTTTAAGGGGCGTGCTTTTTTTAAAACTTAAACTTGCATTACTTGTGAGATAATGTGTTGTTATAATTACCACATGAAACGTAATGGGCTCAAGGACGGGCAGTGGAATGAAAATAGCAGGCTTATGGGGTCTTGTTTATTTAAATTCGAAGTAGTCAAGAGTTAAAACAACACGCACGGTGATATTTACGATATCATTGTCGCGTGGATACATACTTTGTGCAGCAGAAACTACAAAGTACGTCATCTCTATGGATCGCATTTTGCCGTCGAGTTAACGTAATTGCTATACCTAAGATTTAAGTTACTTGAGAATAACGGATGCTTTGTTACTNGCATTTTGCCGTCGAGTTAACGTAATTGCTATACCTAAGATTTAAGTTACTTGAGAATAACGGATGCTTTGTTACTTTTGGGCAACTTCCGATGCCTATTTTTATTCAGGAGAAAGGCAGCTTATTGGCCATGTAAGGCTTCTTTCTGACTACGTATTGAATACTGCCTCTGAAGTCCTAACATGGGCCGTTTGAGTGAACTGTAACCTCGGCTATAGCTGCCGCGTCTTCAAAATTCGAAGCATTTGTTGTACTCTAAGTTGGAGACCTTAGCACTAAACATTTTGGCGTTTGTGTTTGCGAAGTATCTATTTTCTGTCTTGGGAACTGTTGAATGGGTGAGTTGAGTGAGTGAAGATATTTGGGTGGTTCTTAACACTGGGGTCTAAGAGCCGATGAGGGTGAAGCGAGGTATGGAGTAACGCCGGAATGTGTGGGTGGGGGAAACGGGAGATCCCCGAGAAAACCCGCCGACCAGTGGCATCGTCCGGGACGATTCCCAACATGCGAAAATANGGGGGGGGGGGGGAGTAGTCTAACCACTACACCACGGCTCCTTTGGAACTGTTGAAATTGACTTCGCAAACTGATTTTGAAAGTATAATGTCACATTTCACAATAGTAGAGTGTTATTTGGGATACATTTTAAATACACTCTAATTTGTAAGTGTTCCAAGGTGGGCATGTAGAATTTCGTGCTGTTATGTCTTTGAAAGGAAGAAAACATCTAGGTTCCATGTGTATAAAATAATTCTAGGATGTTAGTTATAACGTGCAAGCTTGACATTACAAATTGTCATTCCGCTCATTTCCACATAATTTGATGTAATTTGGCTTATTGTGGTTTAATTCCCACGACGCAAACTAAAATAGATGTGTGTGGAGTCTGGCATTGTCTGAATTCGTGGAAGTGCGCTATGGACTGCCAAGAGACTCGCATGTTCGGTCCTACGTTTCGAGCGTGCCATACTCAAAAGAATGAGCGAATCCCGTTTAGCGCCAAAGAAACGAATAAATAAAACGGCGACGTTGAATGTGTTCACGTAAGAACATTTTCCCAGCGTACACTCCGTATGCTTTCTTTGCAAATGGGCAGCAGCCTTGAATACTGCTATAGGTTATTTACGGTAAAGTGAGCACTTTTGGAAGCCCTCTCATTGGGAATAATAGTCGATAAATATATTTTATTCTGGCCTTAGACGTTAACTTTCGAGTCCGGTGAAATACATACACTTATTTATCACTTACGTGGCTATATTTATTTTAAAAAGTGGTGGAAGAATAAAAAAAAAAGGCTGATAGACTAAAAGTAACTAGGGCTTCAAAAGTGCTCACTTTACCGTGAACAGCCTATAGCTTCTGAATCGTTTTGGCTGCCCTACCCGACAGACAGACCTGAGGTNAGTGCTCACTTTACCGTGAACAGCCTATAGCTTCTGAATCGTTTTGGCTGCCCTACCCGACAGACAGACCTGAGGTGAGAGTAGTTGGGGTATAGAATTGGTGGAATAAAGATGAGTTGAAATCGAGAGCACCCAAAGTAATCCCTACGTCACTGCATAATGTGTGTAGTACTGGTGTATGAGTAACTTATCCCGAAAGTTTCCGACCCGTTTGAGGATTATTTCTTGGCTTAAATCACACAGAACGAAGCGCGCGCGAGTGAGTGTTAGACCATTATTCATCGTCGAATTTTCATGGCGCAGGCCCAAGGAAAGTCCAGGTAGCCGTCAGTTTTGTTTTTGTGCTCTCCCTCCCCCCTTTTTCTGTTAGTAGTAAATTTTTTTTACTTGATCGGATAAAAATGTAAATATTACTATGAAGCGGGAAAAATATGACAATTAATGAATTACAGTTAATCTCTGATTGGTTAATCGTATTGTGCATAACATTTGTCCGCGGAATTCAATAAAACATATTTACTTTGGATGAGTAAGATACGTAAGCTCCGTCGCCTGTGTCACTAACACCACAGCACTCGTTAGAGAGCACCCTGATGACTCCCCGCAACCACTTCGGGCACGCAGGTCGCTGTCTCCGCGCTGCCAATAACCTCAGTAACTCGCTGAATGACTGGGAACACGCACAAGCACCGCGTTCCACAACACTAAAACAGTCCGCGTCGGGATGAAGGGCTGTAGTTATACAGTACATGCACTAATCTTTTGTAGACAATTCGACACGTACGAGACCTGATACAGAATCGACACATTTCTCAGGAAAGGAGAGAGTCCCCCGATCTTCTAGCAGGCCCGCAGCGATACGAGTAAATAAACGACAAGAAAACAAATGCTAAGAATGCTTTTGCGAGATATTTTACTTCTGTTTTATTGATTTCATCGCATGCAACTCTACCATAGATGGACGAAATTAGTGCTGCCAGTAAAAAAAAAAATGGATGTATTTTAATATTAAAAAAAAAGGCGGATGGTGTTGCGCTTCGCTGTATTTGTTCGGGATTTTAGTTGCTTTTGATGTATAGAAAATCCTCGACGGCAATCCTGGAAAAATTAGGAACTGACATTTTCAGTGTTTTTAAATGGCGGAGAGCTTTGCTAGTAAGTCCCCAAATCAGTTACACTGCTGTTGCTGTTAGGCCTATATTAAATCGAAAGTTTCTGTACATACGAGGCAGATAATAACTAGTTTCCCTGGAAATGCCGATATTTTAAAAATTACACTTTTGTAAAGTGATTAATTAAAATAGGTAAATTGAAGTAATGTTTGTACCTCATTTACTCCCGAAGAAAATTTCTGGATGAGGCTCATGTTAATTTTTATTCCTTCTATGGATGCAGCATCAAATGCATTTTCTGGTGAGGTATTTGTCGAGAGCGGGCATGTCTTGTGAAGGTCTTTCCAGAAATCCTGTCTTGCGCCACATGTTTGCACTGCATTGCCCCCCCCCCTTTTTTTGCGCATTTCTGCTTAGTTTACCTGGCGGACTTTGAAATACCTTCGGATCTACTGAAGCACAGTTTTTTTCAATACTCCTGTTATACAGTTATTTTCCCAGCACATCTGCATTTCAGAAAAAATTTCCAATTTTTATAATCTGTTCTATTTCTATCCTCTAAAGGCGAGCATTGATTTGTATTTGTGTGATTGTGATATTTTTTCTAACATTCATTCATCGTCCGAGTATTACAAGCATATGCGAATGCTAGCATCATAAACAGCTCAAATTATTACCTGCCACAGGATATTAGCATACTTGAATTAGGAGTGGAGCAANTTTCAATACTCCTGTTATACAGTTATTTTCCCAGCACATCTGCATTTCAGAAAAAATTTCCAATTTTTATAATCTATTCTATTTCTATCCTCTAAAGGCGAGCATTGATTTGTATTTGTGTGATTGTGATATTTTTTCTAACATTCATTCATCGTCCGAGTATTACAAGCATATGTGAATGCTAGCATCATAAACAGCTCAAATTATTACCTGCCACAGGATATTAGCATACTTGAATTAGGAGTGGAGCAATTGCTACCGCATACTCTCATCTCAGTTTAATTCTTAGAAGTACTGGCTTGTTTCATCTGTCGTGTTCATTTGTTTCCCAAGGCAGACATGATGTTCAGCTTTCTCGAGGATGGAGTTGTAATCTG